>KN470074.1:34248-59209 GCA_000787095.1 Periophthalmodon schlosseri
AATTGAACCGCCCGCGCTCCGTTTTTTAAAAGCCAGCGTGCCAATCTACATCCTCATCTTCTCGTAATTTCTCGACTCTATTCGGTCTAAAAAAAAAAGTCCTCCTCTCTGCCCGTGCCACCGCCGTACGCCGTGAAGCAGCAGCCGCGGCCGGCATTACGCACACAACAACCCTTTTAGAGCAGCGATCGCTATAAGCAATAACTGCCGCTCAGCAAGACCTGGCATTTGAACCCAATCGCACTCGCACACACACACGCACGCACGCATCGCTTTTACACTACAGCGCCCACTACACGCAACCGCCTATTGTAATGCCAGAGGTCTTACACAAAGTTCTCCGCATCGCTCCGGTCAGCTTTAAAGTTTTGAACATGGCAGCGGTTGACTTTATTCGCGCTTTCTAAGCACTTCACTTTAGGCTACGGAGCGATGGATCAAACTACGGACACAGGCATTGATAACAGCGCTAGGTAGAGAAGATGGCATGTCCGAAAGGCAAATAGAAAGTGATGTTGCACCTACTCGTGGCCAGTTTCCGTGCCCTGCTTTTCGACCTCATGGTGCCGGTAGTTGATCGTTTTGGATTTTTTCTCCTCGTATCTCTTTTTTTTCTTTTTTTTTCTTCTTGTCCTTTTTCACGGGAGTTTTCTCAATCCAAAACGCGCTATCTCTCCAGCATTGTCAGTTGTGGGACACCTTCGCACATGCGCACATATCCCCCCCCCTCCACGCCGCTGCCACCTCCACCGCCAATACCACTTCGCCAAAAAGTCCGCCGGTGTTGGAGAAAAAAAAAAAAAAGTTAGCAGCGGTTGTATGACTTTGGTATGATCCCGTGAAGAGGGCAGGAGACGCGAACCGAGCGCGCACCTCTCCGTTGCGCGCACATGTCCAAAAGAGCGCGGAGAGAGAAAGTGGGACAAGCTGCGAACAGTGCTCCGACCTTGTGCTGATATCAAGTCGTGTGCGCTCCAAAGCAAGGGAAAGTTTGCGACTGGAAATAGAGGTGCCAACAAAAATGACGAGTTTGAAAATAGTTGAAGCAAGATAAACACAACCATTGCGCATCGTTTTATGTGTCAAATTTAAGAGTTTTATGAGTAATTTTTTATGGAATGAATTATCAATACTTGTTACATTTGAAGTTTGAGTATAAAGGATTATGAATGGGACACAGAACCACAAATATATTTTAATCACATATGAAAAGCCACGTGTAACTTTTACGCACGGGGAACACTTTATTAATAATTTATGTTTTTTTATAGCTACACGTCACACACACGCTCTCTCTCTCCTTCTTTAGACTTTTTGGCATGTGACAATCTCCTCCCCCTTTAACCCAAAAAGAATGAACGATTTTTTTTTTCAATATAATGTATCTGAACTTGAACAATGAATGGGAAAAGTTAAAGTAATCATTTTTAGAGCCACATCATTCAACCTTATTCAGTGTGCTCTATGTTGCTTTATGTTTTGCCATCATGGAAGACTTAAAATTATATTGATTTTTTTCCGCTTTTTATATTTTTGCGACTCGAACAATTTTATAGATTAAATAAATAAATAAATACACGTTTCCTCCTCTCGCTACATTTGAGTACTCCATCCCTGTGTATTTTTTTTTTTTTTTTTTTGTCGGCTGACCATTATTATGGCGTTAAGTGCCCATGTATTAATGCGTCCCTGCGTGAGACGTGCGTGCGTAATTTTCAACACTCGGTAATAGCAGCGGCTTTGAAAAGGATGTTTTTGCACGAGGAGTCCAAGTAAATGTCTGAGAAGAGGAGAAAGAGGAGTTGGTTTCATCTCGGTGGGTGGAACACTGTTGAAATATACTCTTCCTGCCGTTTGAATGGAAAATGCCACATTTCATAAAAGCGGGCACAGCGAAGTCAATAAAAACCCTGTGAGTCTGTTGGTATGACATAAACATTTTATGAAGGAATGTTGAGAAAGTGATTCAAGAACTTCCAAGAGCTAATGGAGTTTTTTCTCTCCTTTTACATTTTCCTCTTAAACGTTAAGTCCTAGTCTGTCAGAATCCGAGACGTACGACACTGTTTACGCAAATAAACAACGGCTTTCAACGTGTGTTTTTTCTTTTTCTTTTTCTTTTTTTTTTGGAACACTTAGGGGTAATTACGTTAATTGGCAGGTAATTAGAAACGGATGAGATCACGTTGCAATAAATCATATGATTGTGAACCTGCACTATTGATTATCGGTGCGTTCGAGGTGATTACATTTGTGACATCACCCCGTCATTAACGAAAAAGTGTTGCCTGATAGGCCAGTGTCAAGACTTATGTAGGACGTAAAACAGCAGAGGCCTCATTATCCTGGATACTACGCTACTGCTTTGTAGGCCTAGTTTTACAACACTGTGTAGGCCTAGACATGCTCCATTTGCACACGCCCGTATAATTAGTCAAATTCACTTTTATTATAGTCGTTTGATTATCGTTATGTCCAAGTTACAGCTTTTATGTAGACCTACGCCATCAGCCTAACCTCACGGATCTATTTTTAGGCTTTTTATGGAGCTAAATCATTCCCTGATTGTGGGAAAGATGGACTGGCGTGGGCAGAGTTGTGTTTTAGTCTTAGTTTTTCCTCGAGTGATGCAAAAACGAGGGAGGCAAAGTCTGCGCCAATGGTCACGCATGTTAACTTTATCCGATAATGACGCAACGCAACCGCAACTTCAGCCAACTGATCAATACATCAATTACTCAAGTACTTTTGAAGACATTACTGGGGACCTGAAAGTACTGCAAACCCCTCTGACCTATGCAAATTGTACGGGGATATTTACAGCCTAATAAATACTTGAGATATTAAACATTGGTTGGTAGTTATTTTTATGCTGCCTAATTTCAGACACGTGGGCTATCTGTGTTCTATTTGGCCTCGTGTCTTAGCCTATAAATACCCATTTCATACTGTAAACGATACACTTTACACCTCCTCTCCACCGGCTTCTATTTATAAAAGGATCAAATTTAAATCTAAACCAATGCGCGCTCTGTTTAAACGTGGCCCTGTCGGAAAGGTTAACACTGATAGGCTCCTTTATTGTGGTTGTATAGCGCACTTCTACCTCTGCGGTAATGGCATAAACGCTGCTATTAAGTGGGTTCAGCGCACAGCTCGTAAGCAAAAAAGACTCTCAACTCTCACACTGTACGCGGAGGGAGAGGGTGGGTCCACGCGCTATACGCTCAATTAGCCTAAATGGAAACAGTTCTATTCAATGCAATAACTCAACCGTGCGCGCCTCGGCATAATATCGCACTCTCCCAGTCAATACATATTTTATTTATGATGATACAATGGACCCGGTGCCGAGGCGGAGCGAGCGCGCACGTGACCATAACCACAGGGCTGTAATTATCCGAAATTAATTGAATTTGAACCCACGTGTGAGTGACCAAACCTCCCCACGTCTTTGCGTATTGTTAAGATGCTTTTATTTTATATTATTACAGTTATCTTCATTTGTAGCCGTTCCTTGTCACGTGTCTCGTAAAAAAAAAAAAAAAAACGGTGTTTCGGGAGTGTGGTACGCAGCTGTTAAGGGGTTAAATAAAATAACATAATCTGTATTAGTGGGGCGGCATAGACGAAAAGCGAAAAGAGAGCCTCAGGCAAAAAGGAAATTACCCGCGCCCGCGTGACCTTTGAGCAAAGTAATCAATCAAGTGATCAGCGGGGATATTTATCACGCCTTCTACAAACCAACCGCCTCGCAACCAAAGCGCGCACGTACCGGGACAGTCCACTACAAGAAAATAGGCTATATGGAAAGCAATAGAAACTACTACTACTACTACTACTACTACTAATAATAATAATAATAATAATAATACAATTCGTCAGTCATTACCGGCGTGCGCATTTTACGCACAATGCCAATTCCATCCAAACCTAAAGTGAACGCACAAATCCGATAATAGAGCTTGGCGTGCTTTTTCTCTCTTTACGTTTTAATGATTTGGGGGCTGGAGAGCATTTGTTAGGCCCATACGGTCAGTGTGTGCTGCCCCTTTGTGGAGAATTATTGACCCAATCAAGCGCGTTAAACGCCTCCAATGAAAAGTCCATTCGGTGTAATAACAATTACGCGAACGAATCTGTTCTTCAACTTGGAAATATTAAGGGTCCTGATTATTATTTAAGTCGGCTGGCCTAAATTGCTTTTTAGATTAGATTAATTGTCGTGGTTAATTCACCAGGAAATATTCGTTAGCTTTAGTTGAAAATATAACTGTAGCCTATTAATATTCCGAGTCACTTAAAACTATTTGAAACTAGATATCAGTGGGCCTACGGGTCTTGTTAAAAGTTTACTGCAAACTAAAACACAAGAAGGTCATGAGGTCTGTTGACAATATCTTGAATAAAACGAACCAAATACTATATAAACTTTTTTTTTTTTTTTTTTTCATTAAAGGGAAACAGAAGTGGCACCGCGCCTGGCACTTTCCTTGTTAAAGAGAGAGAACCGGATAGGCCTCCACTTATTCAATAAAAACACACACAAAAATACAAATGCAGTATTTCTGTTGTCGGGAAAAAGATCACGATCACCCGTGTACGACTGTTGTTCTTCTGCGGGCATCCAAAACGTACTTGCAGAACCTTTACGCGAGACGAGCCTTTTGTAAATATTGTTGAGGCTCTACCGCCATCTTGTGGGGTTCCTTGAAATATTCCGTTAAAACAGGACAAAAACTGTTGAAGAAAAACAGCACTTTTTACACGGACTGTTTACACGGTTGAGGCTTTTGGATCTTGAAATAAACTACACAACAACACAAAGCAAAAGGCTTGAATTCAGATGGCACATTTCCTCTTGGAGTAAACGTAACAAAGATAAACTGATTGGTAAAACAAACAAAATAGAAAACCGTACACAGTCACATCGAAACGATAGCCAAACATTCACAAATATTTAAATCCAAATGTATAATTATAATTCAAACCATTTTAAAGGCGCACAATGGAACGTCTGGCGTCTGCACTGCTACCTTCGTGTATCCACTGAGCTTGTTATTGCGTAGAATGTTCCAGGGTATGGCATTAAACTTATCCAAATCCACGGAGACAAGGAAGAGACGCCGCCCGAGGCAAGTTACAGGCCAGATCTGTGGATAGGCGACCATCTAACAGTAAGAACGCGCGCTTTTTCAAGGTATTTTGATTGTATTTCGAGATTTCAATGCCATATTGTGGAACATTCAAAAGAATAACATCTCCATGGAGACAAGCAGGTGGCAGACCCCCCTCATAAAGTTCCATAGTGCACCTTTAACTGATGTAGATATTGCTGATTGATTTATTATTGCATGACATGTTCAGAAGCAAAGTGCGTTTTAACTGTATTTGGAACGGGCGAGCGATTACGATGCCCCCTGGAGACAATTTGTGGAAAGGTTATCGATGGCTTTAGTGTAAACAGAGGACATATTTATCTGCGAGAAGCGATGGGCTCAAGATGCTACTGAGAAAACCCATTCATCACGCGCTCTGGTCTCCTCCTCCTCGCGCGCCTCTCGCTGAAAAGACGAGACAGCTACTCAATAAGACACTTTATTTATCTGTGCTTCCAGTAAGACGAGACAGGGGAGATTCTTGTCAAGTTCCCGGTTGTGGAATAGATAGAATGGGAAGACAGGGAGAGAAAAAAAATGAACAGAATCAAAGAGGATTGCGGATGGTTGTGGATAAATTACGTTTATAGCAAATTGTATTATTGAATATTTTAATAACGAGAGATAGAACATTTTTATATAGCACTTTTTCACCTTCAAAGCGCTTCACATCAAGGAACCACTCACCCATTCACACACCAGCGGACACAGACACTGGGGGCGAGGTGGGTTAAGTGTCTTGCTCAAGGACACAACGACAGCATTCATTTGTGGGAGCTGGAATCGCACCGCTGACACGTGGGTCGCGGATCTGACCGCTCTACCGATGATGTTCATGTCGGGGGCGGGATTCGAACCGTCAACCGCCAACCTTCGGATCAGTGGGCAAACACTCTGCTAACTGAGCTTCTGTCGCCCACTTAAACCAAACTGGAGGAGGTCAGAGGTGGACGCACAGCTGTAGCGAATGGTCTGAACTTGTGTCTGTCATGATAATTACCACTATTTATTACAAGTATTATTAGTAGTAGATTGTGTTTGCACAAGTGGGGAACCTTCTCAAATTTGGCACCAAATTTTGGATTCTTTATAGCTCAAATGTTAATATATGACCCATTATAGATGCTAAGGAACTAGCTAAAGTGTGTTCCACCAGTGCTGGACCAGGCCAGACTGCAGGATTTTGTGTGGTCAGCATTTTATATGGATCAATATGGTCAATCTCCAAAAACAAATGGTGGGTCATTAGTAAGAAAAGATTAATTTAGAAGTTACTGGGAAGCAAGAAATCACTGGTGGAAGAAGTACTCCATTTTGTTACTTAAGTAAAAGTACAAATACAATGGCAAAAACACTTAAAGTAAAAGTATCACATATAAAATTCTGCTTAAATTAAAGTATTAAAGTATCTGTTTAAAAAATCCATTTTTTTAGCTCATCTTATTTGTATATTTTTGTTTGGTCAAATTAGGAACATGTTAAAAATAAACCCTCAGCCTTTTCAGCAGGTCTCAAACAATCATAAAAAATGCTTCTACTTTTCAGTCCAGTTAAAAAACGCAGTGGAGTAGAAAGTACAGATACCTGCTCTCAAATGTAATGAAGTAAAAGTAAAAAGTATCCACTTTAAAATATACTATATAAGTAAAATACACATACCTAAAATGTATACTTCAGTACAGTACTTTACTACTTTTACTTCGTTACGTGCCACCACTGGTTGAAACTATCATGAAATTATTAAACATCTGGAATCTTTCGTCCATGAAAGTAATGAATAAAAAATAAAAATAAAAATAAAAAAACTTATGGGGAACTTATAAAAGGTTAGCTTCAGCTCTCCGCATTAGAAGACACGCCTAAACCACATCACTGTTTACGTTGATGTGCGTGTCCTGAGCGAACCTCAATTACTCATGTACCTTGGTCTCCCTCTAGTGGTGGAAAAAGGGAACGGCCTTTTCTGTCACTGCGTATCCGACACAGGACAATTGTAATAATCCATAACGTTTCCTGTCTCTTTTACTCAGTGGTGAAGTACTCAGTTTTGTTACTCAAGTAAAAGTACAGATACAGAGGCAGAACGTTACTCAAGTAAAAGTATCACATGAAAAAATCTAGTTAAGTAAAAGTATTAAAGTACCTGTTTAAAAATGCACTTAAGAGTAAAAAGTAAAAGCATTTGACAAAAGTGTTGTTAATTTGTTAAAGTGTTAAATGTAGTGATATTGATTCAAAATGATACATATTTTGGTCAACGGAAACAATACAAATCCATTTCTTTGTTTTCTTATGAATTTTGTGTATTTATGTTTTGTTATCGTTTGCTCAAAGCCGAAGCTTGAACTAGAAAACTTAATCAGGATGTTACCACGAACATGGTAAAAATGATCCCTCAGTTCATACGAAAAGTACTTTTTACTTATCAGTCCAGTTCAAAAATGTAGTGGAGTAAAAAGTACAGATACCTGCTCTCAAATGTAGTGAAGTAAAAGTAAAAAGTATCCACTGCAAAATGTACTTAAGTAAAGTACAGATAGCTAAAAATTCTACTTAACTACAGTACTTTACTTTTACTCCGTTACCTTCCACCACTGCTTTTACTTTTATCCCTATGGAACAAACCCCAACTGCAACACATCAGCTATGTAGAAAAAAAACTGCATTCTTACTGTGAGTAGGGTCACTTTTCCACAGATCTTGCCTGTTACTTGGACTGGTAGAATCACCCAATCACCCAGCTGTCTCCAGTTAGTTAGTTAAGTTAAATGCCATATTGTGAAACCTTCCAGGCAAAGCAATAACATCTCCATGGAGACAAGCTATTTCACCTTTAACTAATCATGTTTCGTTGGCGAATTTTTTACATTACTCTGTTATCAAATGAACTTACCTTGTTGTGTTGTTTGTTCAGACACCTGTGTGAGCTTATGTGGGAGGGGCCACGCGGACTCTCCCTGGTTTTGAAAAAAAGATCGGTGATGTCGCCTATGACAGTGCGTCGATGGATCAAGGTAAAAAGATACTTAAATACAAAAAAAGAGGAGAAACGATGGACTCTGGCTAAAAATAAAAGTCCTTTGTTTGGATATTTTGAATGTATCATTGTTACAAACTGAGCCAAGGGTCACAAATTGTTTAAAGGTCCTGTATTACACAAAATGTATTCTTCTGAGCTTTAAGCCATGTTATAATGCCGTTACCTCATCAGAAACATACCTGGAGTTGTGTTTTGTTTCATTCACACATGTTTGAGTAACTCTGCATCTCCAAAATGCTCCGTTCCACCTTGCGATGTCATGAAGTGGTAGTTTTCAAGTTAACAGCTTCCTTTTACCTTTAGTTCAGTAGAGATGGGCAGTTCCAGGGCTGAGATTATCCGAATGATTCTAGTGAAGGTGTATGGAGTTTAAAACACAGTGGAGCACTTCCTGTATTACCATGTGACATCACAAGGTGGAACAGAGTGTTTTCAGTTTGAGAGAAGAACTTTAGAAGCCTGGAACAGAGTTTTTCAGTTTGAGAGAAGAACTTTAGAAGCCTAAATTTATAAATATGTGTTTGTGTGTTAAACATGTGTGAATGAAACTAAACACAGCTCCAGGTATGTTTTTATGTTGAATGTGTTTTAGTGATCCAGCCTCTGCACGTAGCATTACACTTCAAGCATGTTTTTTTCTGACTATTTTAGACGTATTATTGTTACATACAGAGCCAAGGGTCGTGAATTGATGCTAAAACGTCAAGATATGTCAAAAAAGTTAGTTGGATTAGGGTTAGGTTGTAAGGCTGCATTAGATTTCCATTTAGTCTCTGAGCACTTTGACTATCGAGCCATTTCTGATGTGTTTCTGACATAGGTGAGGTTAAAAATACTAATACTCCATTTCCATCCTAAGTGAGAAAGTTTTGTACTCTATGATCCTTGATACCAACATAAAAATATACACTTTATAATCCTTGTAAACTCAAATACAATATGAAAAAAATCTGCACACAGCGAGACTCAAGTTTTATTTGCTTTTATTTCCAGGATGTTTTGTAACAAGTCAGGGTTCTGGTGCATAGTTATGAAGGAAGCATGAGTTACATGGATACAGACATGGACAAACCATTCCACATTCAGAGGGAGGGCATCGGGGAAATGATAAAACTCTTTATTCTGCTTTTCAAAATGGAGGGTTGACAGTTTGAGACCTTGGTAATCTGTTTATCTCATGGGGTAAATCAATATTTGTCAAAACCATGAGTTGTTTCACAAAGTTGATCTGTGCTTGCTTCTGAAATCTACTCATCTAAAATGTGACTCGTGTGATGCTACAGGCAGTGCACATCCCCGCGGTCTGGACTGTGGTGAGGTCAGCTTTTCTGTTGGTCTGTGGAATGTGGTGGAACTCTTTTGGCAGTGTGAGGGTCAGATAGACTACTGAAGTTATGCAATACAATATAGGCCCATAGGAGATACTGTAGGCCTATGGAACGGGCCTACAGGGGAGAGGAAGGTCTTTGTAGTGGTCTGTTCAATCAGGAGTAAGGAGCAGTACTAGTAAAAGTATGGGTCTATAGATGGCATAGAGTAGAGTCTGTGTCTGCCTGTGGAGTGCAGTGAGTGTTTTAGGCCTACAGTGCAGTACTAGTACAAGTATGGGCCTATTGGTCAGAGTATCTTGAGCATGTGGTGTGTAGTAGTAGAGTGTAAGACCAGCAGACATGAGACTCTTGGATTGGCAGTGTGAGTTTCAGCCGCTCTGGCAGTATCTATCTAAGGTCAATTGGAGCTTCTATTTTCTCAAAAAATTATTCCTACGTTAATATTTTTATGAATCACAATTGGTCATTTTGAAAAATGTTCCATCAAATAAGATATATATTTGAATATGTTTGTTACAAACTTAGAACTACACATCAAATGTACACTGGATTCAATTGGAAAGTCATTTCTAGCACTATAGCGGCTTAACACTGCAAGCATGAGATGCCATTTACAATCATTAGTATTATTAGGTTTGGCAAAAGCTTTCTAGCTCTAGCATTACTTTTTATACTGCATATAAATAATTTATACATTTTGTATGTCCCATTGCTTAGTGACAACTGTGGCTGCCACAGTAAGCACAATATGTAGCCACTAGGTGGCAGTAATGCATTTTGCCTGTGCTATAATGCGCCACTGCAGAGGAGCACAGAGCAGACTACTGCAGTAACCACTGCAAACAGAAGTACGACTGAGGACCCATGTGAGAATATGACAGCTGATTCATATAAAGGACATTTTGTGTTAATAGTGATGAGTTTACCATTGCACAAGGAGGTGAAGTAAACCACATTCTGAGTTCTATGCAATGAACAGTAGCCCTAAAGAAACAGCCTTGTACCAGCCCTGTGAGCCCTCTTCACTGATGTTGTGCTTTCCCTGACCATGAAACATGAGCTAAAGCTCTCTCGCCCTGTGAGGCAGGATACACTCTAAACTGTGAGCACATAGTATCTATGTATCTATGTATCTATGTATGTCCCAGACAACACGTACTTGTCATGATATTGCTTTTCTCTAAAGGAAGACTTGAGATATGTGCCCTCTTCACAGAGGAATAACATGGACAAACAGTGTTTGAGAGGAGCCTCCTCACAACATTCACAGCATCGAGTTCAGAACAAATATACGAATACAGACGAGCCCTCTTAACCCGAGTAACAGAGAGTCCACAACAATCACCATGTTTCATAATCTCCCCTAAGTCTAAACTGTGTCAATGTTAACCTAAAAAGAAATGATAGTGGGAATAATGCACAAAACAAATCTCTGAGCAACACATCACTATACAACAGATACCACAATGGACATTTCCACCAGAGCCAGGCCACACACATTTATAAAGTGCCAGAAAACAGTTATTGCATAATCGGATGTCTGTTTTATTGCTTCCATTGAAAGCAAGAAAGGAAATGCACTCCAGAATGAGAGCAGTAGGCTGATCGGGTAAAAAAATAAACCATGTCATAGCTACATATTCAGGAGAGACTTGTCATGTAATTGGGAAATAGAGGCTAACTTAAACTGTCATGGCTCCAAAGATACATTTTCTCTTTGCTTGGACCAGCGTAAAGTGCTGCTATGCCAGTGTGCAGAACTCTGGGCTCTTGATACAGAGCTATGTGCAGCATGTGGACATGTTGGTGGAGCCATCGCTGCTACGTGAGAGCCTACTTCACCTGTCACATTCAGGGACATTGACAAAGTCCCAATGAAAACAAATGGATATGCTTTTGTCATTATATCATGAAATTAATATGTGCAAAAATAGAATTATCACGCTTTATAATAGCTACACCATAGTCTTAATAAAGCACAAATGAACACATTTTATTAAGAATGAGTCAGACTTACTTATTACTGAGATGGGAATGGGGGAAATATTATGCTTTGGCATCACATGTTTTAGAACTTACTATCTTCAGACAGAAGACACCATGTTTCTGCAGATGCACCTCACATTGCTGGGAACTGGGGATAGAATGCCATCTACTGGCATCAGAGGGAATTACTATTGAATAATCAAATAAAAACTAGGGTTATCAACTTTTTACGCCATACTAATAGAAGCATACAGTACAATGAATGCAAATTGATCCAGAAATGCTTAGTCTGGCAATGATTTATGGACCTGCAGACTTTTACCTGTGACGTAACAATCCTGGGAAGTTCAAATTTGCATGTCTTTTGAGACTTACCAATCATTAAACAAGCGTGAATGACGACAAATACAGCTCCAGGTATGTTTTTGATGAGGGAACAGTTATATAACACGGTTAAAAGCTGAAAAAAAAGTCACAATGTGTGTGCTTTAAGTAGTAAGCCTGAGCCATTCTTCAAAACAATGTGTTCATTCTTCATACTTTATCAGGGCTAATTCTGTGTACTTATTATAAAGTGTTAACAAATTATCTGTAGCATGAAATACGTTTAGTAAAAGTGCTTTGACCAACTGAACAGGTAATGCATAACCTGTTCGCCACATTCATATAGGTAATAACTCAAATATTTTCCTTCACATATAGACTCTATAAAATACTATTTCTGTACCTGCTTCAAATATCAACATTCTATTTATCGAAATGGTTTGCAATTGCAACAATATCAACTTGAAAGGAGTTAAAGGGTGTGTTCACAAGCTATGTTTCATTCACTCAATGCAGTAGTGAGGAGTGCACGGAAACACGGGCTCTTATGGAGCATTCAGGCATGAGTCTGTGGGGTTCATGATGCTAGAGAAAGTATTCTTCTTACATGTCCTTATATAAAACGCGCACATGCTAAAATGCATTGGTTATTATTCAGAAGCAGCATGGTTAAATTCATTCCTTTCTATAGAGAGCTAGGGGTCTGCTTGGGGGATTGTCACTGAGGGTTTGGGTTGTTCTTTTTTACATTTCTCCTGTGTATTTATCCTCCCACCAGCAGGGGGAGCAAAAGCAAAACAGGCACCTGTGTTTTATCTAAAGCAATCAAAAAAGTGTGCGGGGCTGGATCATTTAAACACATTTAGTAGCTTCGCTTTCGTCAGCTCTTAGTATGTTTTCGGAACTTCCACCAAAAGAGTCACCCCACGTACGGTAAACATGAAACTTCTATAGACTGGATTGGCAGTAAAGATGGTCAAGACTAACAAAAACTACAAAATAATTACCCCTGTCTGAGGTTATTTATATTTTACTCTGTATTTTCAGTACAAATGTGAATGTTAATAAACTCTAGTCTGGAATACAAATGGTTAAAATAGCCTCCTTCATTTTTTTCATTGTAAAACAGCTTTATGTAAATTTCTCTTTCGTTGCAGTTAAAAGTCAAAGCTTGCACGCAGTTTGTGCTGTTCCTCAGTCGATAATATGGCAGTTCAGAGATTATGGCGATCCATTATGGCATCAAAAGTTTACTTCCAGCTCAAAGCTTTGTTCTAGTTCAGATCTGACAAAATTTGTAGAAGTAAAAATTCAACGAAACCTAACCCACAACAGTTTAAAGGTCCTATATTACACAAAATTTTTTTCTGAACTTTAAGCCATGTTATAACGCTGTTACCTTATCAAAAACATACCCGGAGTTGTGTTTTGTTTCATTCACACATGGTTGAGTAAGTCTACATCTCCAAAGCTCAAAATGCTCCGTTCCACCTTGTGATGTTTTGAACTGGTAGTTGTTAAGTTAACATCTACCTTTCACCTTTAGTTCAGTAGAGATTGGCAATTCCAGCGCTGAAATTATCCAAATTCTAGTGGTGTATGGAGTTTAAAAACACAGTGGAGCACTGCCTGTATTACCACATGACATCACAAGGTGGAACAGAGTGTTTTCCGTTTGAGAGAAGAACTGCCTAAATATGCAGCGTGTGTGTGTGTTAAATGTGTGAATGAAACAAAACACAACTCCAGGTCTGTTTTTGATGAGGAAACAACATTACACAACTCCGGTCTGTTTTTGATGAGGAAACAACATTATAATATCAGAAAATAGCGCAATATAGGCCTTTAAAATACTAAAGAAATGTTTTTTTATATGTGTTTAAGTGATCCAGCCTGTGCACGTAGTATTACACTTCAAGCATGATTCAAAAATAAATAAATATTCACATGTATTTGTTAGCCTATTGGATAAAACAGTCCTCTGGTAACAGCATTGTACATTAGTCTAACATATATACAATCATACAGACGTACTGGGGTCTGCTGTGGCTCAGGCCTTTGGTGTCCCTTGTTTTTCACCTTTGGCTCCTGAAAGTCCATTCTCTGTGTTGTCGTTCCCTGAGCTCACCAGGCACTCTTTACTGTGGACAGAGAGGCAGCAAAGGTTAAGGTATACGGTTTTGTCCCCATAGGGAGCGTTGGACACATCCTTCAGTGTCACCGGGGCAACCTGTCAGGAGCACTGAGTGACCACAGCGCAGCTATAGGCCTACGCTCAAAGTCACTTGTATCTAACACTGGCTTGCGGTTGCTACATAAACTGGGATAGGCAATTCTTCAGTCATACCAAGGACATCGTCAGCTCGTTCTTTGTTGACATTTCTGTGCAGGTAGCTCTGTCTATGACCTGCGTAATCCGTAGTGTAAATAACCTTACAGTGGTCATCACCATAATGTCACAAAAGAAAAAATTAAATCCTGTCTGGACCATAGGCTGTATAACGAAGTGGACTGAGTGAGTGTGACGTCACCCTTAGTGTTCGGCTCCGGTCAAACGAAGCTCGTCGAGGCTCTAGAGGTTATGGGGCGAATTTGGAGCCGAGTTCCATATTTGGAATTCCGACTGCGAGTGTCATAGCAACCAAAGAGCTAATCCGGAGCGAGGCTGTTGAAGGGAGCGGACGCTTAGCAACGCTGTCAATCAAACCTGTTGCTAGCGCTAGCGAGAGCAACCTCAGCGAAAGAAGCCGTCTGATTTGTGTGTTATTAATGTTCATATCTTGATTTACGGACACAATAGCAGAATAAAAATGCCAAGGTCGTGTAGAGCAGCAGTTACAGAGAGAGGGATGACAGTTTTTTAATAGAAAGTGAATTGGAGTCAATGGGAAGCGCGCCCATGCTCACTTCCTATTTGAAATGCAGTGGCTAGCAGGTTAGCTATGTCCATTTATATGTACAATCTGGTCTGGATAGAAGATTTTAAGAGTGAATACGTTTCGCTACTTATTCCAGTAGCTTCTTCAGTCCTGAGTAGCGAAACATATTAAAAACTTCAGTCCATTTGACGGAATTCAAATGTATTTTGTGATAGAACGACTGAAGGGTTATACAGACACTACCACAATGTTTTGACATGTCATGGGTCCCATTCTGAGTCTCATAGTCTCTCCAGGGCTACTTGAAATATGTTAATAGTGCCTCCTCCAATGTCTGGCGCTGTCTGGCTAACCTGAACAAGTTACTCTTATTATCTATTATTAGCTATTAGCAAAGCACATTCTTTCTCTTGATTGACACTGAACTCTGGCTATTGGATTTGAATTGAAGTTAAAACAAGAGGTGAACAGTTGACTTACTTTTTCTCGTCGCCCTTGCACAGGAAGCGGACGACCAAAGCCTTTATGACCATGATGAGGATAACTAAGCCAATGACTCCGCCCAGCACAGACACAATGATCACAGTTAATGTGTTGTCAACCTCCTTCACTGAAAAAAAATAGTACAGTTCAGAATACTTTGTAACAACACCTTTATTATTATAATTTAGCTCCTTATGAACTCCTCAAGCTTTATAAAACACATCACATTTCTATTTGTTAGCTCTACCTTCACAGATCTTATCACAAAACATATTTTTAATTCAATATCAAATTTGGAAGACAACACAATTCCGTCCATTACAGTTTGGGTTTCGTCCTGGTCTCGGTTTAGTTCAGAGTTTAGTTCCAGTTTAATCCTAAATTTGAACACGCCCATCATTCTGCCTTCCACTTAGGAGAGATTTCGATATTTTTTTCTAAATTCAAACGTGTTTTGGCTGTCTAGGCTATTGTCAGTAGTAGTCATCGGCCAGAATTGTCCAGTTAGTGTGACATACCTTGGTCCACCACTATCAAGGTGAAGATTGCACTGTGGTTGCGGTTCTTCTCCTTTGGGTTCTTAGCAAAGCAGACATAATCTCCCTCATCCTCGAAGGTGATGTTCCACAGCAGGATGGAGATGTTGTTGGATTTGGAGGAGCCCACAAACTCCACACGCTCATGGTACACGCTCACTTTAGGCTCCACTCCCTCGATAGGAATCACTGCCTCACAGAGCTGCAATGAAAATTAAAATTTATACTTAAGTAAAGTTCAGTTACAAAATTGGACACCACCAAGTTTCTGGAGGTGGTACGCCACCTGCATGATCCCATGAAAATAGAAATTTGTTAGCATTTTAAATCAGTGTTTTATACTTAAACACTGAATGAAACCACAATCCGCATATTCTGTTAGTTCTGGCCAATCAGAGCAGGCAGTATAGTGCTGTTAGGTGTGTTAGGGATGATTGGGACCTGTGTTGTCTTCTGTAACTCTGATGCTTTTTAATGTAGCTACAATTACAAAGTTTGAAATATACACAATTGCATGTACATGATTAAAAATCTATTCATAAAAGTAAAACTAGCCCCAAACAATCTCATTATCATGACTTTTTGTTATTTGTTACTTTCTACCCCATGGTTCTTATGATCAGATCTCATTGAGTAATATTGATGAATGTGCAGGACCGTGGTTCCATTTTTGGTCCAGTTGAAGTAGAGGTTCTTGATGCCGATGCAGGAGGAGTAGGTACAAGGCAGCAGCACCGTGGAGCCGTTCATGGCTTCCAACGTAGATACTTTCCCTGTGGAGACCTCCAGTCCACCAACACTCCAAACACCTGAAAACACACAGGAGGATAATATAACCAACTGTCTTTACATGAACATGAATGATCTTTGCACCTGATATGGACTTCTTATATACAAATTGAAAACATTTAGCGATGAGCAGTGGGGCACTTACGAAAACCAGTGTGTTGAAGGGCATTTTGACAAAAAAAAGTCTTGGACTGGTTGTCTAAATGAGGTCAGTCAAGTTTATTCACACCAAACTCCTCATCCATGACTGGAGCTTGCTTTGTTTCAAATTTATGTTTTTATATAATGAGGCTGAAGTCAGAAGCTAATCAGGAATCCCACTCATTTCCATGTAAACATTTGTGTAGTAAACAGATTCATGGTTCATGTTTGCCTCACAGAACTTGCAGATACGTCAAGCATAACCCAAGCCCTTCGTTCACTCTGATGTTGAACTATGACAGAGAAATAAATGGGCAGTGGTTTACATAAGGTTCTCATCCAACAACATTGATTGAACAAAATTGTCATCCTTAGGGAACAAAATAATAATAATGCCTTACACTTGTAATGCTCTTTACAGGCTTGTTTAAGTCTCTCAAAGCGCTGTAGTTTTTATTCCCTGACTCCATACTTGGTGGTAAAGTACTACTGTACTGTAGACAGTGATGCTTCCAGTCTGTGCCATGGCTCATGTTCAGTCTCTTCTTAGCACTACTTTAACAACACATTTCTTAATATAGAGTTGTTGTTGTTTGGTTGTTTTCATGAACCAAAAGGGAAAAAGGTGAATGATAAATAGATGTAATGTTGTGTATTATTTTCAGTTCTTTGCTATGCATTCAGCATCAAATGTAAGCTCTTATGTAACCTCGGACTTATAACTTGGACAGTATTTACTTGCAGGATTTAGAAGTCAAATCCAAGTCCATGGCGCTCCGACCTTGTAGCCTGACAGGGATGAGGGGTCTCGTGTTTCGGGGAGGTGGGTTCGGCCAATGTTTGGAACTGGTGGTGTAAGTGTCACATACTGTGGACCTATTTTTAAAGCTCACCGTACACAGATTTGCTTGAGATCATGTTTCACTTTTACATGTGTCCGGGAACTTGGATGACTCTGTGGCTATGAAGGAAGTGCAGCAATGCAGGAATCTAACCCCCAACCTGTTTACTGATGTTTTCTTAGAAAATATATGTAAAACAAATGGCAACACTTTATGATAACTATACTTTAATCACTTTAATTAAAATTGTAAACGACTTAATTTATAATAAACAGTCTATCAACAATGGTTCAGACATAGAAAGTACTATCCTAACCCTCACTCTTAACCCCTAAATGAAGTAGTTACTAAGCCTGAATCATTCTTAATATGAACTATTAACTATTTGTTCATTATGAAGTAAGACTTTAGTTATTATATTCTGGTACCAAAAAGGTTATAAGGGTGATTGTGTTAGTGCGTTCAAAACCATACTGTAGATATTCCAAGCAAAGCAATAACATCTCCACTGAGAACCCTCCACTAGAAAAGGTATATTGTGCACCTTTTATAACCAGGCAATTCCCTCTTTGTATGAATGACCTCAGTGTCAGTTCAAAGTCACAATATAACAGAGTGCAAACCTCCACTGCCTTAATCGTATCCTTTTAAACTAAATAATTAATACTACAAGCTGTTAAAACTATAAGGATCTTTTAGGTCTGGAGTCAGGCTGGGTACCATTTAAAGCACCAGTACAGTACTAAGAAAAAAAAACAACTTTTCAAGTTAAGGTACTACTGGTAAACCCTAAAAAATGTTGCCCCCCCATTCTAGATTATGATCAATACATGAAGTGGATTAAGTGAATGTGACGTCACCCATAGCGTTTGGCTCCAGTCAAATGAAGCTTATAGGGGCGAATTTGGAGCCAAGTTCCATATTTAAACCATATTCTGACCACGAGTATCATAGCAACCAAAGAGCCAATCTGGAAGGTAACGCCCCTTCCTGCATGCACCGCTGGTTTAGCAGGTTTGATTGTCTGTCATGAATGTTCATATCTTGAGTTATGGACACAATAGCGATATAAAAATACCAGGATCATGTGGAGTGGGTCAATACGAGCATTTTAAGACCAAAATGACAAAAATGAGAGGGTGACAATTTTTCAATGTAAACTGAATTGGAGCCAGAGTCTATGGAGCCGGAATCGTGCCCTGGACACTTCCTATTTGGAACGCGGGGCTAGCAGGTTAGCCATGTCCATTTATATATACGGTCTATGAACCCTAGTCATGCGTAAATATCATTGCAAAACAGAATGCAAACAGACATATTTAACTGTCTTTTGTTGTATATACTTAATAACTTTATTTTTTTCACTTATTATGATGTCTGCTTTGTAATTATTAAGAAATTAGCAAAATTAGCAGATGCACAAGACTGTCGGTTAGAATCTACCCCAAATCAGTTAACTTTGTACCAACTTTATATGAAAATAAATTGCTTTCAAATCATTCCTAGCATTCACTGGATTTATTTCCTGTTTCACTGTAGATTTCCAGATTATTCCATTGCAGATGCGTTTAAAAGTGTGCCCTGCTGAGACTAACTAAATAAGTGGATGGATTCGAGGCATTGGGTTGCATTACGGCAAATCCCAAAATCTAGAATTACATTGAATCCTAATGGAAAAGGTGACCCTATCAGAACTGTGTGTATAGGCCATTTGACAGTGATGGGAAATTGACAATTGCCAACAAGGCTGTATCTATTTCTGGGTCCAGTTTACGATATGTTTAATGCAATGTGCTGCGGTTAATGCTCAGGTTATATATAAGTAATAGAGGGAGTGAGTTAATAGTATTATAATGCATGTAATGTAATTGCAATCAATGAAAAACGCAGAATTTTCCTTTTTTTTTTCTAGTTAAACAAAGAATTCAGCCTAAAAATGTACATTTTTTCCTAATCCCTGTAAATTTTGGGGCAGTGGGCATAAACCAGACAAGCGCTCTCTCTATCCCCATTAAAGTTTGTGATCCTGCATGAATATGGATTTGCATGAATGGCTTGGAATTCTTGCCCATTCAAGGTTGGTGAATCAATTGTTGTTAGTGGTGTTACATGCTGGCATTGTGTCCTTGGGCAACGTACACTTCAGCAAACTTGATGTGTGAATATGCAGTCAGTGTGATAGTGATTGTTGATGGATCTGCTTGTCTCCTACCAGTGTCTCAGAAGTGAACAAATAATGGGTTACATCGCAATATGAAGTAGAAAAAAGTGAACTGATCTTCATTTGTTCTTTATGTTTCTTTTCCAAAACAAACATCATGGCATTTAATATGTATTCCATTAACATAAACTGTGGATTGGCTGTAGACCTCATGAGTTAAAACTAGGAAGTACAAACACACAGAGAAGAGAATAGACTTTAAACAGCTCTGCTTGTTACAAGTCTCTCCATGGCCCAGCACCAAAGTACATCTCCCACATGTTAGTGCCATATGAACCATCTCACACTCTGAGGACTTCAGGGACCGGCCTCCTGCTGGTGCCCAGAGTCAGGACTAAACATGGAGAATCGGCGTTTCAGTTTTATGCAGCTAAAACCTGGAACAGTCTTCCTGAAGATGTGAGACAGGCCTCTACTTTGACAATGTTTAAATCCAGCCTCAAAACGGTTCTGTTTAGCTGTGCATATGACTGAAAGGTTTTTATTCTGCACTCTTCTCTTTTAATGTTCATTTTATGATGATTATGTATGATTATTTATGTTTTGATTTGTTTGTGTTGTGATGTTAATGTCTTTCTTATTCTGTAAAGCACTTTGAATTACTTGTATGAATTGTGCTATACAAATAAACTTGCCTTGCCTTAAAAGGAAAAAATAAATCATATCATAGACAATTTGTAATAAATGGTTCTTGAATTGATTAAATTTCAATAAATGGATCAACCCAATAATTTTATTCAAAATCTGGCAATTCATTGTACTAACCTATTTTAACCACTCTTAAACAAATGCATTTTAGCTGGGCAAACCGAAAGAACCCTCCTACAGAGTACGGGCAGAGTCCTTTCGATAAGCACCCCCTTTAGAATCCAGAAATAAACTTCACACCTCCTCCCTTGCTCGCTCCCTTGTTCTACGCCCCCGTTTTACTATCACTCCACTTCCCCGCCATTCATCTGGTTCCACTGTAGCTCTCCGGTCCCAGCAGAAGCAGCCATCAGTGTGGGCCCCAACGCACGTGTGTCTCCATATCATGTGTGTGTCGTAGTACATGGTATTTTTAGCCCCACTATCAAGTATCTCTCCATCCCAATTGGGAAACATCAATATCTGAATCGGGAATCCTAATGGAACCCAAGACGTCTGCCTGTCCGTGTGTGTTCCAATGGGCTGGGAATTATCACATTAAGGGAACAACTCACATCATTGGGACCTGCCTCTTTCCTTCAACCACGTTATCAAAAAACAAAAAACGCTTGTTTAATCAATCAGTTACTCCAAAGTCGTCTTCTCTGAGCTCTCAAAAATGCCGTTTTCATTTTGCCTCGATTGTTGGGTCATAGGTAAAAATCTGAACTTTTCCTGCATAGTTTTTAAGTCCATAAACCACGTCTGGATTTGTTCTGTGGGCAAATTGTGCTCACAACGAACACACAGCTCTATTAGCGTAGCACTTACGTTGCTTATTTGTTTATTTTCGAAAAGTTCATGCGTGTTTCTGACAGCAGAGGGAGCTCCAGTGCCTGAATGCCTCATTGGAATGTTAGGAAAGTAATTACTACGGTTAAGGTTAGTATCAGTCTCCATGAAATAGAAGCAAGTCAGTGTAATGTCTCCACGAAGCATGGAAACCCAACATGCGAGTATATATATGTGCATGTGTGCGTGTCCTTGGTTGACTGTCAAGGTGAAGTATTTTTTTTTTATTTTTTTATATGAAGTAGGACAGAGATGATAGGGTTAATGTATTTTCAGTGTAAACCCATGGAGACATCTTGAGGACAGCATCACCTCTTACAGTGATCTAAGGAGAACAAGGGGGAGAGATGGATATAAAAAAGACTTATGGTAGCGCTGGTATATAGGTTATGGATGGTTATAATGGTGACAGCATGGGAGCTAGAGGTCAGCTGAGTGCAAGTCATCTTCAAGGTGAATGGCCAGAGCTGCTAATTAGTCAAATAAACAGCTGTGGATGTCAGCGAATCAACGCCACGGTATTAAAAGCAGCACGTTAAGAGTGGAATACCGTAACCGCGCTGGTGGGTTCATGCATTCGTTCTATGCTATAACCTCCGTTGGCCTAGTTTCACTGTTCCGTTTTCATGGACATTTCATACCATTTCCCAGTGGGCACCAGGCTACGTTCACATTAGTGCAAAAACATGGCCCAGATCTGACGGTAAGGATTCTATGTGAGTTTAACACCGTCGTCAGTTAATTTACAGTATATATCATTGATCTGGGACGTTTATAAGTTTTTGCAGGAAAAGCAAGAAAGCCCAAGAAAGATAGGCTCACTTGACCAAATCGCCGAGCTGAGTAGGTGTTTTCATTTTGCTGTGGCTGCAGACTTAAAGAGCCGTAAATCAGTTTACTTCCATAAAAATGGTGATGTAGCAGTTGGAATATGATCTGATATTTCATTTAATAATTCCAATGTCCAAAAACTATGACTAATTCACAGGAAAGGAAATAGTTGGGGATGATTTTTCTTTTTGGTGAAGGGTGAGCCATCTAACATATCATCAGCTGAAGAGCATATAGATTCTTCTCATAACATATGTGTTATAATTGTTTTCATGTTTAAATGTGCACTTTGTAACTTTTTCTAGGGAAGGGGTCCACCGCCTGTCTCCATGGAGATGCTGTTGCTTTACCTGGAATGTTCCACAGTATGACGTTAAACTTTTCTATGTTCATGCAGACTAGCAAATGATGCTACATGATCAAGTTACAGGTCAGATCTTTGGAGAGGAGACCCCGTGCGCTGAAAGAATTTATATTTTTCAAGTTTTTTTGTTAGAAAAATACATGCAATTCAAGATGGTTAATTTACATGTCATATTGTGTAACATTCTAGGCAAAGGAATAGCATTTCCAAAGAGACAAGCAGATGCCCGACCCACCACCAGAAAAGTTGCATATCGCACCTTCAACCATGTTGTAATCTACTCATACAACGCAGTAGTTTTTCTTTTTTCACATTTGGTCACTGGGTCATTTTCTGAATAAAGTAATTTTAATTAGCATTTTATTTGAACTATCTGTCGGTTAAAGTCTTGATGACAATAGCCAATCCAATACATATTTCCTTCATGTCAAGTAATCTGTCCCTCTCCCAGTTTATCTCAGGTCATCATTGCAAAACAGTTGAATTGGGAGTAGAAATACCTTTGGAAGTTTGCTATCTAATGCTATTCCTGAAGCAAACTTTATGTAAATGTATTAGTATTCCATTATAGTCTCCCATAAATGTTTTTTTTTCTATATATCAAGAAGAAATGGTTTAGTTGAAAACAGTTCTACAGAATTTGAAAAAGTTCTAAAAATCCTGGCAATGTTAGAAGCGTTCTGTTTAATGAAAATACCTATTCTCTTGCCAATGAACCTTAATACGCTTTCGACAAAATTGACCTTGAAAACTGCGTGTCATGATTAAAGTCTGTAATCTGCTAAAAGTACTGTCCTACACTGTAAAAAAGACTAAATAAACCCAGCGACACAAATGTTGAGCCAGCATTAGGCGATGATGAAAATGCACACACCTTGCGTTGAGTCATCAGAGATATAAAGTACAGTACAAATAGTAACCTATAAATACAGAGCTTGTAAATCACGACCTCCCTCATTGTCCTTGTTCCTTTTCCAAACACCTGCTGTGTGTTGCCAGGTGCAGAGACAGGCCGATGGAGCTGGGAAAGAGGACTGGATTTTGTACGCAAATGTTTTCAGATATTTGTGAGTTTCGTGGTTCATGTTGCACTTTCTGAAGAAATGCTGCTTCCAATGTTTCACCCAAAGTTTTTCAGCTGAAACCCATACTGAACCCTACTTGAAATCAATGGCATGAAACGTTATATTTTGTTCTTCTCCCTTTCTATTTTGGAGTTGTGAGTGTGATATTATTTAGCAATATTTGAAAACAATATGCCCTTCCAATTCGCAACCAGCCATAATCCTGTGATTGTAGAAGGTAATGTCAAGTAAAGTGTCTTGCCCAAGGAGAGATTATTAACATTATGTGCTCAGATAAGGTTTGAACGAGGTACTCTCTTCTTGGTGGGTGACTGCTTAACCCACTATGCCACTGTCACCCTTAGGGGCAGAGACAAAAACAGAAGAAGGGTGTAGTCCTATAGCCATCCACACATGTTCCATACTCTTTTCTATATGTTATGTCTATACCATTTCAATAATGTTCAGTAGCTCAGTACTTTCATATAACTGCGTATAGAAAGTACGTGGATTAGCAAAGTACTCTGACGGTAACTACCAAAACTACAGTTAAAACCATTTGTCTGTTAGACCTTCCATATACAGTGAGGTAATGGGACATCTGTAAGGTCGGTTTACACAGCAGTGAGTAACACATTCAGACAATATTTGAGCAAGTCACCACTGCACCACCATACGTCACTTTCGGTCAAAATACTGCTCCGAACCAGCCCCGTCTGCGCCCAAAGAATCCAAAACCTCCCCCAAACTCTTAGAAGTGATGACTAATGGCTTTTCCTATTCCCACATTATTGATCAGTCTCCACACCTTAGCGCGGAAAATGAAGCTACTCCTAAGGTTTCCATGTCAATCCGTGTTCAAGTTCAAGTTTTTGAACCTTAATTCTAAGTCTTAAGTCTTTAAAGCAACAAGTAACCCTACATAAACCTTATTAAAGTTGGCTGGTTGAATACTGACATAAACTGATCAATCTACCATTGCGTCTTGTTGGTGCGCAGTATGGAAGAAGCATTGGAAGTTACGCTCACCCAGTAACATTGCCACTGCCAAGCCAGCATGAAGTAGGTCCCCGGATCTTCGCCGACTGGAGACGTTCGAACCAGTGCTGTCCGCCATCGCTGTGACACCACCTATCTCTCTGGCACTATGTCAATAATTCCTTCTCTTGTCAATTTTTCCAGTTTGCAGGTTGCGGTCTTTGCAGCAGCAGCTCTGAATGTGTTGGGACGCTAAACTGCACCGCCAAAGTCCTCCACCCTCCCTCTCTTCTTCTCCTCCTCCTCTGCACTCTGTCCCAGCAATGAACGGATTCTTGAATGGGGCTCTCCCTCCTCTCCTGTCCAGGCTTTGCGGGTCTCTTGGCAAAAGGCAAGTAACACAAAATGCTGCATCCGATTTTATGTGTCTGTCCTATGATCATCCGGTAAGGCAAAAATTTAGCAGGGTACAGCAGCGGTTGCAAGCAGGCAGGCGGGCGGGCGGGCGGGCGGG
>KN470074.1:66822-79566 GCA_000787095.1 Periophthalmodon schlosseri
ATACCATGGAAATATGAGAAATAATCACTGGCAATGGAGTTGTGTTAGAATATGAACACATTATTCTTAAAATGAATTCTACAATATAATTGTATTTGTGCTGTAAATTCAATTATTATGGGTGACCAATGAGCTCCTTCGTTTCACATGTGTCTTTGAAAAAATAAAACAAATCTAATTGTACAGTTATGTTGGCTCTGGTTGGAGATGCGACGGAAGAAGTGGGGACCAGACTGATATCCCTCTTTATAAAAAATACAGAGACACATCATTTTGGACTTGCCAGGCAACTATGTAACATTTGTGGTTTAAAGGCTGCTTCTGTCCATGGAGATGTTATTGGTTTGCCTGGAGTGTTCCACAGTATAGCATTAAACTTTATCAATTTTGCAGATATTCAATTTCAGTTGTTTAAAAAAAAACAAACTCAAAATTATTATTGTTTTGACCCTTTTGTGACCCCAGCCCTTGGGACAACGGGTGGAAATTAGCCTTTGGCTATAATCCGGCGTGTTTACGCTCATGTTAAATCATGTCTGTTCATTAACGCGCAATGTCCCAACCAAATAAATAAATAAAAAGACCACCTTTCCACAGACCTGACTTATAACTTGGCCTGGTGGCATCTCTTGTTTGTCTCCATAGAGATAGATAAGTTTATTACCCTACTGCGCAACAAATCTATGAAATCTCTGGCAAAAAAGTGAGTTCATTGTGAGTTCATTTTCCTTACATATCCCCTCCATAGACTGTACATATAAATGGACATAGCTAACCTGCTAGCCGCCGCGTTCCAAATAGGAAGTGATCGTGGGCGCGCTTCCGGCTCCATCGACTCCAATTCACTGTTTTAAAATATTCGTATTGACCCACTCTACATGATCCTGGGGTTTTTATTTCACTATTGTGTCTGTAACTCAAGATATGAACATTAATAACGAATCAGGTCCTGTCTTTCCCCGAAGTCGTTCCCGCTAGCGTTAGCAACAGGTTTGATCGACAGTGTTGCTAAGCGCCCGCTTTCTGCTAGACCAGCGGTGCGGGCGGGAAGGGGCGGTACCTTTAACTGCCTCGCTCCAGATTGGCTCTTTGGTTGCTATGATACTCACGGTCGGAATTCCAAATGGGGCACCGGGTCCAAATTTGCCCCTGTAACCGCTAGCTTCGACGAGTTTCATTTGACTGGAGCTGAACGCTATGGGTGACGTCGCACTCACTTAGTTAACACACAGACAACAGTACACAGTTATAAGTTCATTCTAGATCATCTTTATTTAAAATAGAGAATGTTATGATCGCTGCTTTGGAAGACGCAGCACAGTGCAACCTGTGGTCAGGTGTTAGCTATTACAAGAGGAGCAAGAGTGACCATTCAGGGCAAACTTCGGATTGCTTAAACAAGTATTATTGAACTTTGATTTGTCTCTTGAAATGAAGTACTCATGTCTTAATTTTTGCAGTGTTTCTCTTCACAGTATTCTATTGTTAAAACTGTTACATTTGCCCTAAAATAGTCAAACTTGTCAGCCACACAAACCCTGCAACAGAAACATGCATGCTCACGCAGACAGGAAAACGAGATTTTTCAAAACGTTTTATAATTTATGTGCACAGCAAAATCAACAATGTGAAAAGTTAGAATACATGTCAACAGTTTTACATAATGTTTTCTATATTTTGAATGTGTATCTGGTACTGCTCCGTAGAGATTCGGTTTGGTTTCCTGGTGCCGGACCAATCAGGGCCAGGGGGAGGGTTTTTTGCAACACAGCATATCCACTGTTGAGATTGCTGTAAATTCTCTGCTCTTACTTGAAGAAGACCTGTTGTTCTCGTGTCTGCTAAAAAGTTTTAATCTATGACACCCATGAATCATTATGTCGAAATGTGGACATTTTAAATCACGATTTTGATTTAATACAACTTAATAAAAGAAGCAAGTCCGCTAACTTCCGCGGCACCTCCGACGTCAGATCACACTAGCGAGCAGCGGATTTTTTATCGTTTATACAAAACTGACTACACGATGCTGGCAAATCCCGCGAATGTCACCGATTAAGAAAATAAAATTGGAGTACGAAGTAAGTACAGAGCAGTGGGTGTATGCCGATGGTGGTGAAAGCGGGAACTGATCGGCAATATGGCGATTAAAGATTGCGCAAACATGCACAAATCACGCTAAATACAACTTCGGGTCAGTGAATGGTTAAAAGCTCTGAAAAGTCGATTTTGCAGAATAGGTCTGCTTTAAGAAATTGATTGATCACATTTGTCATTATCTGATCTGGTTCATGCCGTCCCGCCTTGAAATGACATTAACAATAACACAGTACAAGACATAAAGGCGCTGTACCTGATTAGAAGCATAAAAACATGAAAAACACAAATAGCTCATTTAAACTGTTAGCAGAGGTCCAAAGTTATTCCTCACTTTCCTATTGCATTTCAAGCCTGCAGATTATTCACCGCGATGAGTTTATAAGCCGTTTTATACAACTTTTCGAGACCACAGCGGAGTTTTGCTGTCACTGTGAAGCTAAAAGCAACTAGCATGCCAACGTCCTCCCTGCACACTTTCTGGTTCTCAGTATAGGTTAAGTTGATGGCAAAGCTGTGCTCTGTGGGTCCTCTTTATCTGAGGGAGTTACTGCAGCCCTATACTCCACCCAGAGCCCTGAGGTCAGCTGACCAGCTCCTGCTGCTGTGCCCAAAGTCAGGCTCAAGACCAGAGGTGACAGAGCGCCCAGACTATGGAACAGCGCCCTCTGCCTGTCAGATCCTCTTAGTCTTTAACGCAGTTTAAAACTAGACTGAAAACCCACCTCTTCTCCCTGGCATTTAAGCTAGACAGTGTTGTATTTGTTTTATTGTTTTATTGTTATTTGCCTGTGTATTGTATTATCTGTATATTTGTTTTTTGTAGACTTTTCACGTGAAGCACTTTGGTCAGCTGAAGTTGTATTCAAATGTACTGAATGTATAGAAATGAAATTGAATTGAATTGGAAGTTTGAACTGGTTACTTCCTGGATAGTAGGTGAACACTCAATGAGCTACTGTCACCTCTAAGTAAAAACAGTAACTCTCACTGTTATGAAATGACTGAAGTGAAGATTTTGCTGTGCACTCTTGATACTAATCACTTGACATGGCAGTTCACTCGGCAGTACGATTGTTAAAAGTGATTACAAGCTTAAACACGGAGCTACACATTCCAAATTGGACGTATAGCGAAATCTACTCATTACCAAATGTGTGCTTTTGGAAATTCAGGAAACATTTGAACATTTTCCCATTACATTTTGTAAACCAGAATCTGTAAAAACACATTAACAAGTAAAGAGCGTTGTAGGTAGTAGGCCTCAACACAGACCTATACAGAGCAAGTTACAAAACCTGGCGTTTGGTTTAAAGGAGACATATAATGCGAGTGCCTTTTTGGACTGTTTACATTTGAAAAGTATAGAAGTAGTATTACAGCCTGCGTCTGAGTTTGAACCATGACTGAAGAACACGTTTCCGAATGAACATGTTTCTGAATGATATTGGCCCCGCCCACTCAGTCCCTTCTCTAAAACTGATGTAGAGCTGAGGACTGAATTTCAGTTTCCATTTTAATTTTTATTTAATTCATTGAGGGTGGATATGACAAGGCAAAGAATCATATCTCTGGGATAGTCGCAAGCAGTTGTTTCCATATGCTTCTCTTGCAAACACATCTCTGATCATCTGTTCCTGTCACTTATCTCTTAATTAATTTTGCTTGTCCTTGAAATATATTCGAGTTTTGGGAAGACAAACAGCCAAAAGCCCTTTTTCCCATTTCAGTTTTGGCGCGGCTAGTCCTTAGACTTACACAACCATGAGATCTTGTATTAAAAGTTCAACAAGCAAGTGAGATATTCAGGCAGTCTGTCGCCTTAGTCCCTTATAAATGCATTTTATACAGTGTTGTTCTCTTCTGACAGATGGCGATGGCCAGCCTACTTTTCCATAGCGTGTACAGTGATGGGTTTTAAATTCATCAGCTGTTATGAAACGAAGGCTGAGCGAAAGAGTGAATCTAAAGGTTTCAAAGTAGAGGCTGAAGTCTGCATGTGCGTTATATCTTCATAATCCAGTACAGAAAGAAAGGTTGCTTGCCTTTTAATACATATAGGCAATATCATTCAGTCAAATGTTTAACCCAAATAGCTGCTTTTAAGATATATATACAGTAGATTGTAAAAGGCATCTGAACTATAAGAAACAAAAGTCCGGTACAGACCCGATAATGCTTATGTGATGAAGGCTAAATGGGTCTTCTGTAAGTGAAGTTTGCAGATCCTCTCTATCAAACCAAATACACACAAACATACAACTGAATACGTGTACCGAAAATACTTATTCTGAATACTAATTTTGAATACGTGTATTCCGGTACAGCAACTCTTTCATTTGGTGGTATTCAGAATACAGTTACTTTCCTAAATTAAAGGAATACATGGTGGTACTTCATCTGCAACTTTGGCTTTGAACTGAAAAGTATTAGTGAGAAAAAGAAAAAAAGAACTTAAATGAATGCATAACAATCAGAGCAACAAAAATAAAGCTGTTTGGAAGTGTGATGATGATATAATGCAACTCGGTGTAAAAGTATTCAGATTATTTAGATTACAGTACTCTGATTGGACCAGGTAACGGAATGTGTCAAAGTATTCTTCCCATCACTGTATACAACAAAAGAAAGTTCCACTAGCTCCTGACCATCCATTCAAGGATAATAAGTCTTCCTATCCCTCTGAAACAACTTAGGGAGTGCTTTGTATGAGTTTAGTTCAATAAAATAAAATAAATAAATAAATAAAAATAGCCATGCTGCAAATTTCACATTTCAAAATGCTTCACTTCCGACTGTTGCCAGCAGGGGGCATCGGGCAACAAATAAAACGATTAAATAGACCCGAGACCATTTCAAATTCCAAAAGACGAAATACGCATAACATGTCTCCTTTAATAAAACCGACTTCAGCCAAATGAGGCAAGGTTCTTAAAGACATCAAGTGGTGACAGCGCACAGAAACATCACAGTACATTCAGGTTAACAAAGCTTTAAACATGCTAGTGTCAAATGAATGAATGTAGCCACTTTAACATTCAACGGTGCTCAGAATATGTTTTCAAATAAATATAGCGTCGTACATGTTCCATTTGTCCATACGGGCTCCATGCCACACATTCACTATACCATTTGGACGGCATGCTCTCCGTGTGATTATAATAAAATGCTGCGTCAATGTGCAAAATGATGTCACTTTAAAATGTCTATGCTGAGGTAAAGGCATGACTTTGGAGAAACAGCTAATATATATTTACCATAATATACCGTATGTTACACTGATCTAAGTTCAAACACGCCAGTTAGAGAAGTCAAGGTGCAAAGTGACGTCGTCAAAGTTTTCGGAATAAATATGAAAATACATGAAAAACAAAAGCGACATTCTAATAGTTAAAAAGGTGAAAGTACTTGTTCCGTCGTGGTGTTGCATGGCTTATTTGAAGTGACTGTTTTGTGTGGAAGTACATGCATGTATCGCAACGTAACGTGTGCCGTGCATCGAGTCCAAAAGTGCATGCTGTTTTCCGAGATTTGAAGCATAAAAAAGAATCATAATCGAATCGTTTAAAGACACTTGCGTTAACTTCTTACGACAATATGTACACATGCACGTCAATAATCAGAATATTGTGGAAAAGAATGCAATATTTCATGCATTAATTGAATACAAAATATTGTGTTTGATCCACTGGGTCAAGTAAATAATAAATAAATGCTTTTATATGTACAACATACATTTACTAAAGGTCCACTATATAACTTCTTTCTGGTGGAGTGTCTGCCATCTGCTTGTTTCCACGCTTTGCCTGGAATATTCCATAGTATAGCATTAAACTTATCTATACATGGAGACAAACCTTGGAGACCCTGGTAGAGAGGCGACCTCGCTAGCAGTGAGAATGCATGTTTTTCAAGGTATTTTTTAGCAGTAAAAATGTCTGGAGCTGAATAAATTCAACACTGACAACTTTAATGCCATACTGTGGAACATTCCAGGCAAAGCAATACCATCTTGATGGGAACAAGCAGGACGAAGACACCCGCCAGAAAACTTACGCAGTGCACCTTTAAATGTATAAATACTTTTTCCACAATACGCTAATTACTTCATAAAGTACATGTATAAAGGACATTGTATTTAACATTACTGCGACTTTGTGTTCGGAGTTAATAGCTGTCACCTTGTGTATGCCAGTGGCCCCAAATCATTTCTAAAAGTAACTCAAGATGATTGACAGTAGCATATTTCTGAAGTATTACTAATAAACATCTTTATATTTATACTTATAATAGCGGACGCCTTTCGATATCACAACCTGTTAGGACTACGAACGTTATATCAAAACTAGAAATTGTGGAGTTGAGATATTGCTAAGTCTTCCTCTCTGGCTCGGTCTGATGTGCAGCACCTCGACTATCTGCGTGTACTTATTTGCACAAGTGGTCCCTGGCCTGTGTTATAAAAGACATTAGACTTGTTCTATAGAAATGCACAGCTGAGTTTCCCCACACACACTTATGGAAGCACACTGGTGACTGACACACATGCTAATGGCTCTATGGTCGCTGATAGGAGGATCAAGCAGTGGTTACTAAACAGCTTCAGGGAGAGGATCTGGAAGAGACAAATAACATTAACTCAAATTACTATAACGGCACGGTCTTTTGTCTGGCTAATTTTGTTCATAATCTGTTTAAAGAGCCAATTCTGAACCATAAGTGAAGAACATGTTTCAGAACAGTCGACGTAATCCCTAAATCTCCATTTTAAGCGTTCTCTACCATAGCTTCACCCGCTTAGTCTCTCCTTTCGCTCTCATGTTGAACCACGATGAAGAAACAACTGTCTGTGAGAGTTACAGGCAGTTGTTTCCACATGGTTCTGATCAAACATCTTCTCTGATTGGATAAAACTGTCTGTCCCTTACAACTGCTTCCATAAGGATAAAGCCGGAGAAAATAGATGGATGTATACTTTTAAGTTTTTTATTGACTTTGCAATACCCATATTGTACCCATGTTTGTATTGCAACATAGATTATGGGTTGTGTTCTAATTTTGTGCAACATTAATCTCAAATCAAAAATGGAAATGTCACATACCAGGTTGAGAGGTTTGGTCATCCATAGGCCACTGGCTCAGCCTGGCACTGTTAAGGCTGCCTATGTGTGAAAGAAACATATACAGTAGTAGTCAAAATATACAGAGAAATATCATGATTATTATAAAACCTAGTTGTTTGAAGATCTTTCTTTTTTTTTTTTATTGTGATATTAGAGACAATACAAACAATAAAAGACATAAGGCATTTTGACTTGAGGGAACAGGGAGTGCATACATCAAGGTTTGAAAAGAGTGAGAAAGAATGGCATCTGTTCTTCTTATCTTCTTATATGGGGTGTAAAAGTGTGTGCGTGTGTGTGTGTATGTGTGTGTATGTGTGTGTGCGCGTGCATAAAAGAAAGAAATAGGAGGGAAAGGGCGCAACATTTAGAAAGAAGAGAAAAAATAAATAATTTAGCGAGGTTCCAATTTTTTTGTTCCCCTTTTTTAAAAATCTATTCCCTTTTCTCCTTCCTCCCCTCTCCCTCCGCTGCCCCTTTGTTTAGAGTCAGTACGGCTAAGGGCAGCGGGCCTTCTTCCTGGTCACACTCTGACCCTGAGGGGGGTGCTGATCAGGACGGCCGTTTGAAGACTTTTCAAGAACTTTATAAGATGTTGCCAACCTTTTGATCATATGCAGTGCACTGGAACTTTGTCAGGTTTAAAAGTTTCAGTGAATGTCTTCTGTCCTGTAATTTAAGTGTGGCTCAGTTATTTAGTCAGAAATTGCATTTAAAAGCCCCCAAAAATGTCGTAATGTGCTAGCTTAGCGGTTATATAGCTGGAACATGTTTGGTCTACGTTTGGCAAGGCATTTCTGTGTTGCTCCTTACTTGGTCTCCTCCTCTGCCACCCCCTCTGCTTCTAGCTTGCCCTCCTCCTCCATCTTCTCCTCTGATATCAGCTCCTGTTTGCGGTGTCGGCGCAGACATTTCACCACCACCATTGACAGTATGAGCAGCGCTAATGCCCCGCCCACTGACGCTCCTATGGCAATGGCTATGGTCGAGTCTCTGGGAGGCGGAACTGGAGAAAGTAAAAGAAAAAAAAGTATTCAGGATAGAGGTAAACAACAGGGAGACTGCATTTGGAGTGATGTGGTGTAATGGAAGTGGGGCTGAGTAAGTCCAATGGCGTCAGAGATGTGCTGAGAGACCAAGTTTGACCTTTAGATGGTCATTAATAAGTAAAGAGCTAACTCATCAGCATCTGTAAGTCTGCATGTTGGAGAAAGACATCTATGCAGTAGCAGAATGTTCTTCTATAGGGTCTCTACCTGCTTCATTTCTGTGTAGGTACATTGTAAAGCAGCTCTTAAGATGACATAAGATCACTGTGTGCTGTCTGCGTCTAATTATCTAACCTAAAAGCTATCTGTGTAATCCCTCAGTCGTCCAGGTCCGATCCATAGCTAAAGAAAAATATAAAATCTGTCAACTGGACAAAACGTTGTAGGAGCGAAGACGTTTCGCTGCTGATCCAAGCCACTTCTTCAGTTCTGGTCAGATTACTGGTGGACACTGCCTATATATATATATATATATGTATCTGAAGGGAGGAGCTAACTACACTGAAACTCAAAACACCTATTCTTTACAGTTTCTGTTTGTAGGCTAGGTCTATTGTGCTACCCTAAGAGTCCTATTTAGCATAGTCATTCAAGCCCCTAATGAGTCACACCTATTAGCACCATTCCTGTTCAAGGAAAGATTGTCTTTCCTAACAAAAATTGCTTCTTTAACTCCCCACTCAAACCATTTCTTTTCTTTGGCTAAGATCTGCACCTCACTATCTTCAAAGGAGTGGTTAGTGGCTTTGAGATGGAGATGTACAGCGGACTGGGGTCCCGAGGAGCTCTTGCGACTGTGTTGGTACATTCTCTTATGGAGTGGCTGTTTAGTTCCTCCAATGTAACACTCACTGACCAGAACTGAAGAAGCAGCTTGGATGAGCAGCGAAACATCTTCACTCCTACAACATTTTGGACAGTTGACAGATTTTATATTTTTATATTTTTTGGCTCTTTTATGGGATCCGAACCTTTTGGATCCGTTCATTTCAAAGAGCCGTTCAAAAGACTCTTTTTATATTTAATTGTATGACAGAAGCCAATGTGGGAACTCAGTTTAACTACAAACTAATCACTGAAAGAGATGAACAAGGCTCAGATTTGTTTAAAATGGTTCAAACTGAGAGTGGGGGTGTGTTTATTATCTAAATAAAATACTGCACTACAATCATAATAATTAAAAAACAAACTGATGCCAAATATGTTTTTTCTGTGTAAAAAGCTCTAACTCGTGTTTCCTGCTCTGCTTCTGTGATGATTCTTGTGTTGGTTCAGCATTAAGCAGTACAAAAATGCATACGGATTTGAAACAGAAAGATGTTTCTTTTAAAAAATGACATCCGGTTCCAACCATTCCCGTTAAGGAACCGTTCAAAAGAACCGACTCGTTCATGAACGTCACATCACTAGCAGAAAGTTCTATCTCTCTAACTCCCTTAGTGATTTAGTTATTTGGGGAAGTAGTGGCTGATAATACGGCCATATTGTTGTTAGGCATGTCCCCCATCTTGTCTGCTCTGAAGAGGCTGTAAGACCAGTGATGCAGCCACGTCTTCAGCAGTCTGTCACGGGGCAGCTGTGGCTTCCGAGTCAAGTCACCACAACTGAGTATAGTTTAGTCAATGCACACTGTCTTTCTTTTATTCAACAGCATCTAGAAAAGACGCCTCGTGAAACCTGCATTCTTACAGTATGCATTCTGACCAGTAACTTGGCCTTGCGGCATCACCTGCTTATAAGTTTAATGCCTATACATGTAACCTAAACTCAAAACACGCGAACAGCCTTACGTTCTGTGACCACGGTGAGCTTTATGACCCCCTGACCCTGGATGCGGTCAGGGGGGTTGTGGACGTAGCAGTTGTAGATGCCCTCGTCCTCCAGCTGTACGTCTGAGAGCGTGATGGACAGGTCGTTCTTGTCCAGGTTCCCCGCAAACATCACCCTGTCCCCAAAGCGGTCCGAGCGCAGCGCCACCATGCCCTTCTTCTTGTAGTACGCCATGAACTGCACAGACGCCCAGAACACGAGGTAGATGATGAAAGAGATTTAGATCGGAAATGAAAAAGAGGGATGCTTTGATATGGATATTTTTTATTTTTAAGGAAGCCCATATTTGCTGTGGGCTGATAACCAATAATTGCCAATGTTGACAATAATATTTTTTATGTCTGTATCAAGACTGTATAAAGAACTGGACTAAGTGAGTGTGACGTCACCCATAACGTTCGGCTCCAGTCAAATGAAGCTCATCGAGGCTAGAGCAGTTATAGGGGCCAATTTGGAGCTGAATTCCATATTGAAATTCTGACTGCGAGTACCATAGCAACCAAAGAGCCAATCTGGAGCTGACTTAGCACGGAGTGGGCACTTAGCAACGATGTCACTTAAACCTGTTGCCAACTCTAGCGGGAGCGACCTCAGGGAAAGAAGGCGCCTGATTTGTCTGTTATTAATGTTCATATCTTGTTTTACAGACACAATAGCGAAATAAAAACATCAGGATCACGTAGAGCAGGTTAATACGATGGAGCTGGACGAGCGCCCATGAGCACTTCCTATTTGGAACGCGGCGTCCAACGCGTTAGCTATGTCCATTTATGTACTGTCTATGATCAAGACGTATCTGATGTTTTCATGCAGTCTATATAAACACCGGTTTTGTCCTTTGCATTGTAAAAGCAGCTCTTAGGGTCAAAATAAGACAGCTGTTTGCTCTCTGCATCTAATTCTAAAGAGTTTTATCCTCCGTCAACCAGGAAAAGCGTTGTTAGCATGCTAGTTGTTGTTTGCGTTACCAAATTATTAGGATGCTCGGAATGCGTTAGGCAAGTGAGGAAAAGGTTTTTCACTGGAATATGCATATTGGCCTATATCAAGATGAGCACCGATATATTCTCAATCGTCAATATTCAAAATCAAATCAAAATTGGTGTTTGATTAGTTATTGGCAAATCGCAAAGGCTGCAATTTAGGCGATGCAATCCTCTCTACGCAAGGGTAGGTCAGTAAGCCATCAACGAGGGGGTAGCCGGTTCAAATATTGAAAAACAGATAAGGGAGATACAGAAGTCCACGTTACCATCTCCTCTGTGTCGTTGCGCGTCTCCTGGTAGGTCCAGTTCATGACGAATTTGGTGACGTCCATTTTGTAGCAGGAGGTGAAAGTGCAGGGGATTTTGATGGTGGTCCCATTGAGTGCATTGAGGTTATTGGGCACAATCACGTCCATGCTGTAGCAACCTGCAAAACAACATGGGACTTTAAACAGACCTGTATTTGTCTAACAGTGAGAAATTGCAGTACTACTCTTTACATCAGATGCCATGTCTGACCCAGCCTTCCGGATTGGAAAAAAGTAGCGATGAGTTTTTCATGTCATCAACACCAAAAATCCCATTCAAGGTGTTGTCATTCATTTTTATCAGTTAAATCAGAACGACTGTGTAATTTTGGCCCTTGCAAACATTGGGGTTGCTAGGTAACAGTTACGAATTTCCGCCATTCTTCTTTTTCTGTTGTTGTGTCCTTGGGCAAGACTATGTACCATCAGTGCGTTCGTTGTGTAATTGCTGGTGGTTGAAAAGGTCACATAGGCACAGATGCACGAATGAACGAGCAGCAGAAGATAAAGAGGTCTGACCAGTAGTGTTATTGTGTCCTTGGGCTAGACACTTTACAACGCATACATCAAAAAATACCACGCGGGTTTAAACCACACTATCATTCGCCCCGGTTAGGCTTGTCATGATAACAGATTTTTGAAGCACGATCTACTGCTGAAGAAAATATAGACATTTTTATATAGCGCTTTTCCACTTTCAAGGCACTTTCAAGGCACTTTCAAGGCACTTTTAAGGCAGTTAACATCAAGGAACCACACACACATTCACACACCAGTGTACGCAGACAATGGGGGCGAGGTGGGTTAAGTGTCTTGCCCAAGGACACAACAACAGTGGAGCTCGAATCACACCGCCAACCTGTGGGTCAACTGGCTCTGACTGCTCAACCGAGAGCGGAATTCGAATGGCCAAACCTTGAACAAATGGACAAACGCTCTACCAACTGAGCTACTGTCACCTCGATAATATTGAAACAAACAGATTATCCCAAAAAGACGATCCTAAATTTCCAATATTGGTAAAAACGCATAAGCTGCAATAAATACGCAAGTAGAAGATTGAACCACTTTAGTTTGTATCTACAATGAGTCAGTCAATGAGTTAGTCAACCCTCTCCAGCTCAAATTAATTTTAGTACAGAAAATTAACAAAAGTACCCACGATAAATATTGACCCTAAAAAAGTATTCCTTTATGACGCAATAACTTAATATAGTAATTATCGTGACAGACCTAAGACAGGTATAATCCTAAATTTGCTCATCACATCTCACCTCTACCAGCCTCCTTCCTTCTCTCTCTCTCTCTCTCTCTATCTCTCTCTTTCTCTCCCTCCCTCCCCAGACACAAT
>KN470074.1:79610-92019 GCA_000787095.1 Periophthalmodon schlosseri
CACAATCACTGCTGCTCTGTGCTGGGACTCTGCAGTAGTCTCCTCCGCAGTCCGCTCTTTTTCCTGGCTCCGTTCCCACTGCCGCTGCACCAACCCCAGCAGCAGAAAGCACCAGCACGGCCGGGCCTCCCAATGCAGTATACGCTCACCTCTGCATGCACCGCTGCAGCTAGCTCCACCCTCCCGCCCTCCGTTCATATCTATAATTCACGCAAACAGCACACAGCGTCCGCAGCCGGCCCTATATAAATGCATGAGTCAGGGGTCTGCTCTGCACCTGCTTATTTGTTCTTTTGTGAGAAGCTAGGTGTGCTCCGTCAGCAGTGAGCTAACGCGGCTAGTGGTGCTACGTCAATGTCACCGTTCGCGCTGACCTGTCTGTTTGCATGGTTAGCAACACCGGGACGCTCGGCACACGCTCAAGACAGCTAATGAAGGTGCATTATGGGAGATATTGACCAAATTATTAGCTTGATAATTACTGTGTTAGCAAGTGGCTGCACCAGAAATGTAGTTTTAGTTGTAAAAGCAGCTCTTGAGGTAGAAGTGAGACAACTGTGTGCCATCTGCGTGTATTTATAAAGCGTTATATTGTCCGAGTATTAGGAAGTGCGCTGTTAGCATGCTAGCTGTTCGCATTATCGTGCTGGCAAAACTATATGGCCTCTAAAAGTTGGGAATTGTGCTTATAAACTCATCATGGTGAATACTTAGGATGCTAGGAATGCTTAAGGTAAGTGCGGAACAATTTTGGACCTCTGCAAACTTTTTCAAAATAAACTAGTTACGTTTTTTCACGTTTGAAGACAGTAAAAATCAGGTGTAACTACTTAAATCTGGTTAAATCATCAGCTACATATATGCAATTGTTAATGTGCATACAAAGGCTGGATGTTTTAAGTGTTGGAGAGGGAGAGGTTTGATATTCTTATAACTCAAATATGCACACATGAAACAAAATGGTTAAAACAGGGTGACCAGACGTCCCCATTTACCAGGGACAGTCCCAATTTTGAGCCCTGTGTCCCGTGTCCCAGCAGATTTATCCCAAACCATTGATTTGTCCCAGTTTTATATTAGACATGTCCCAGGTGTCCCTATTTTGGACCAATCTGATACTATTATTTTAAGAGATAATGTTTTTGTTCAAATACAGAAAACCGTTCTTGAAAATCGCCAGAAGGTCAAAAAGTGCAGTCAGTTACAATGACAGAAGTCTCTCAAGTTTATTACCAACCACTCCAACCCAGTTTCACCCAAGGTTAAAAACCATGATGTAAAAAAGGTCATTTAACCAATAAAGGACTTTTACCAAGTTGCTCAAAACACGCTCAAGACGGCTAATGAAAGTGCGTTATGGGAGATATTGACCAAATTATTATCTTGATAATTACTAGATTAGCGTTAAAGTGGCTGCGGCAGGACATTTGTTTTACCCACATACAGATTTGTTGTAAAAGCAGCTCTTAAGGCAGAAATGAGATCACTGTGAGATCACTTAAAAGCAAATTATATAAACTATTGTGTAAATAGTACATTTAACTTTACTACGTGCAAATTGTTCTAACGTAATAATGATTCATCTCTTCCATACTACATTTTGAATTCTCTGTAGGAGCCCACCTCTGTGTGGCGATGCCTCATAGCGCCCTCGTATACGTTGAGAGTGTGAGGAAGAGTGTGATGCTGTCTCGTGCTGACTAAGCGCTACCGGCCCAGCAAACTCACACAGGAGTTACTGCAGAGGCCTCATGCAACCACTGCCCCTCCCTGTGTCTGTCCACATAAAGCAACCCGACACCTCAGAAAAGGGCGGGGAGATTAATGGCAATTGGACGTAATGTGGTTGTAATAAAAAATCACTACGGCTGCATTGTATTGTCTCCAAAGTATGGAATCTCTATGGGGTTTGATTTTTTTTTATCCTTAAAAGTTCAAAGTAAGGAATAGACTCGATACTCAATACCCATTCTGATACCACGATGATAATAAAAAACTCTTTATTTTTGAAAATAGAATGTGATTTTCAACATTAAATGGTAGTACTTTCTTTTCTATTCCCATGTGGCCTTATATCTGTGTAATCCCTCAGTCGTCCAGTAGGTTCCATAGTGGTCCATGGGCGTATAGTCTATGTGTCTTATACTTGTTCTGATACAGCTCAAGATCATTCTAAAGTTATTCAGGAAAGATTCATATCTATCCTGTTAATGTGACTTTTTTTAGTATCGATGCTCTGCTCAAATGAGTATCTAGTTTCGATACTAGTTTTAGTATTCGTTAGTATCGACATTTCACAACCCTACTCCAAAGTACGGAATCTCTATGGAGTTAGATTTTACGGCCCTGGACGAGTTTATTGAGAAAATAAATATATAAATAAAGCTCATTTCAAACTAACGCATTTTGTAATCCAATGAGCTTCATCTGGTCTTCCATTAATCTGTTTGATTAGATTATTTTTCCAGACCAAGGTTTAGTTTGTTTTCATACCTGACAGTTTGGACCTCTCACTAGCGCTCTTCCTCAGAGGGGTCACATGATGTTGCTGTGACCGCTGTGAGGTCCGGTCAGCTGATTTAAATATGTTTTGGCACTGTCTTCCTACCGGTGGAGTCAGGACGACGGCGCCATCTGCAGTCTGACTTTTTCAGAACAGTATCCCAGGTGTGTGAGAGGAAAACAAACATCGTCGCTGGATTAAGGAGGCAAACAAATGTGGAAACGTGCCCACTGGACTTTAAACCGGGACGAGGGGGCTTTTTTACTCTCACACACCTGGGATACTGTCCTGAAGAAGCCGGACTGCAGATGGCGCTGTCGTCCTGCCTCCACCGGTAGGAAGACAAACTAAACCTTGGTCTGGAAAAAGAATCTATTCACATCTATAGCTCAGGCTTACAATTAACAGCAGTTAATGCATGGTCCTTTGAGAGACTTCAGGAACGAGAGATCTAATCGGCAAACCACATAAGTACAGACAACACCTTCTAACGTTATGAAAGCATCGTATAGCTTCCCTGGGCCTGCAGTAAACCAGATGGTGATTGTGCATTCTAAATAGAGGAAGGGTGATAAAAAAGAAGACAAAAATAATATCGCAATTGTTTTGGAGATATGCAAAATTAGAATATTAAAGGCCCCTATTACGTTTTTTTTTTTCCTGATCTGTTATAATGTTGTTTCCTCATCACAAACAGACCTGGAGTTGTGTTTTGTTTTCATTCTCACATGTTAAACACCCAAACGCTGCATATTTAGGCTGAGTCTCAAACGTAAAACGCTCTGTTCCACCTTGTGATGTGATGAGGTAATACAGGAAGTGTTCCACTGTGTTTTTAAACTCCATATACATTCATTAGAATAATCTGGATAATTTCAGCCCTGGAATTGCCAATCTCGGTTAAACAAAAGGTAAAAGGAGCTGTTAACTTAAGAACTACCACTTCATGACATCACAAGGAGGAACAGAGCATTTTGAGCTTTGGAGATGTAGGCAGGCTAATAATAATGGGTCACTCAAACATGTGAATGAAACAAAACACAACTCCAGGTTTGGTTTTTATGAGGTAACAACATTTTATCATGACTAAAAGCTCACAAGAGGCAATTTTACGTAATATAGGAACTTTAAGGATAAAATCTATATAATTTTTAACAAGACTATAAAAAGTTGTTGACATAAATAATATTTAAATAATTATATGAATATTGCCCACCCCTTTTTTTCAAACAATAAGAAATAAAATGTAAAATGTACAATTATCTGTAATGGAAGAGAGTTGGTGGGCAGACCACTATCTGAGTCCTGTCTCCAATAGGATTTCCCCGTCTCTCCTGTTCTCTCCAATAAAGTCGTTAAATACTGTAAAATGTACAATTATAGCCTGGCCCGCCGCCTGACTTAAGTAACTAATGAGCTGAGACGAGGACAAAATGTTCTCTTAATTAAATGGAATTCTACCTCAGCCATGTTTTCTTTCCTTGTCTTTCTTTAGCCAGCTTGATTTATTTTGTGCGTGTGTCACATTATTAAGCAGATAAGTTGTAGCCTGGCAAGTCCACGATGATATCCCTCTGTATTTTTAAAAAGAGGGGTATCAGACCGGTCACCACACCCTCTACCGCGAGTCGTGCAGTCAGATTAGTTCATTTCAGTGACGCATAAGAAACAAACGAGCTCATTGGTCAGCTGTCATTTTGAACAAAGTCATATTTCTCTCACAGTTCACAGTTTAGTGCTTTGCTCAGTGGTACTGCTGACAGCTGCAGTGTTTTTCAATTCCTGTGATATCTTTTTTCCTCGTTAGCAGCCATTGTTGTTTTGAAAGGGACCGAGGCATGCTCGTCCCTGATTGGCTAATCCACCTGTGAAAAACGTAGTAGTAGTAGTAGTATATCAGGTATTTGAATATATCAGCTCCAACTTAGGTCTAAATTATGTTGGAACCAAAACCTGAGCAAAGAAGATGTATGGCCCTTCCTTGAACCCTTTATTGTAGCATTAGCTTCAGTCCATAAGGGATTCAGAAAGGAATCTATATTTTCACTGGCCATGAAAACAGGCTCTTTCTAACCCTAACTGTTCTAAACACTGGGAATTAGCCAAATATTCATATAATTTCTCGGTTGCAGATGTGTAGAGAGGATACAGCGGTGGATCGGGGTCCTCACGGAAAGTAATGCAGTATCCCACCTGGAGATGTGCTGCATACTGTGTCCACTAGGGGCGCCGCCGTACCACATGGACTCGGGTAAGCTCCGCATGTCTGGATCCGCGCGTATTCATAACAACTTGCGCTCAGAAAAAAGTAATCCGAAGTTAGCGTACAGCTGGTATGGGCAATGGCGGCGGGTTCCAAATCCCAAACCATTGTTATTGTTTCAAATGGTCACACCGGTGTACGCAGATACTGGGGGCGAGGCGAGTTAAGCGTCTCGCCCGAGGACACGACGGCAGCGTTCGTCTGTGGGAGCTGGAATCGCACCTCCAACCTGTGGCCCAATTAGGGATTAAGTTGCGTAATATACCAGCAACAACATAATTTGAGGCTCTCTAATCCTTCAACACATAAGCTGTCTAGCCAAAACATACAGGCATTTGGCCAGTTGGGTAATGCTATTATCAAGCACTGAAAAGAAAAAAATATATATATTACTAATTGATATAATGACAATATTACGCATTTAGTTTATTATATAGACGCTAAGGCACATCTCCCACAATTCTTTTAGTTATCTGATTTTTGCAGTGGTGGAAGGTAACAAAGTAAAAATAGTAAAGTGTTGTACTTTAGAATTTTTAGGTATCTGTACTTTACTTAAGTAACTTTTACAGTAGATGCTTTTTACTTTTAGTATCTGTACTTACTTAAGTAACTTTTACAGTAGATGCTTTTTACTTTTACTTCACTACATTTGAGAGCAGGTATCTGTACTTTCTACTCCACTACATTTTTGAGCTGAATTGTAATTTTGAACTGAAAAGTAACTTTTCATATGATTTGAGGGGTTATTTTTAACATGTTCGTGGTAACATCCTGACTAAAGTTTTCGAGTTCAAACTTCGGCTTTGAGAAGTTAAGAAGAAGAAAAGTAAATACACAAAATTCATAAGTATTCATATTGCTACTGTTGACCAAAATATGAATCATGTTTTAATCAATAGCACTACATTTAAGACTTTAACAAATGAACACTTAACTGTGAATGAATACTTAAGTAGATTTTTTCATATGATACTTTTACTTGAGCAACTTTTTACCTCTGTACCTGTACTTTTACTTAAGTAACAAAACTGAGTACTTCATCCGCCACCGCTGTCATGACACACTGAGAATAGTGGAGCGATGCCAGGCCCGTCTCTTCTGCCCTCTGCTTGATCTGTTTAATACAACAGCAGCACTCAGAGCACACTGCGGAACGCTGCAAAATGGGATATCATATGAGGTGTTTCCCAGAATCCCTCACACTGCTGGATATTACATAACTTAATACCAGATCACTCACTGTAAGTCAAGACAGTATCAAAACACTTGGGGAAAAGCTATGACTTGGCAGAGCTTTTTTTTTTTTTTATAAGGAATTTTATCAGGTGGTAAAGTTACATTTACTCAATTATATGCGCTTTTCAATATCAGATGTACTAGTACTTAGGAGTTACTTTCAGGTGCTCTTCTATGTAGGGTTGTCAAAAGTAGCGAAAAATCGATAATAAAACTAGTATCGAAACGACAAACTCAACTGAGCTGGTATCGATACTAAAAAAGTCACATTCACAGGACAGAAATGAACCTTTCCTGAGTCGCTTTAGAATGATCTTGAGCTGTATCTGGGCCTGTCACGATAACACGTTTTGAAGTCCGATATATCGCTGAAGTAAATATAGACGATAAATGATAATATGGAAACTAATCTATACCACTGATGCAATAACCCAAGAGCAGATTTCAACCACAAAAACTATTCTAAATCTACAATTTTGTTAAAAAATCATGAGCTGCACTAAATAAACAGCCGATTGAAACACTTTAGTACTTAGTTTGCATCTGTAATGAGTCACAGAAGTTATTAATTCAAATTTTTACAGCTTAAATCTTATCGTATAGCTAAAAAATTACCAAAACTTTTCCAGTAGTGCGAAGAAAATGTACGCACGATAAATTCTGACCCCAAAAACATAATGTTGTCGATATAGTAATTATCATGACAGGCCTAGATGTATCAGAGCTGGTTTAAGACCACATAGACTAGTATACGCCCATGGACCACTGCAGTGTCACGATATGTAACTTTATGTTATGTTTTGTACTTTTGTGAAGATTTGACCGGTAAAGGGTTGAATAAATAACTTCTATGACTCATTAATACATATAGGATATTTTTTGGGAAGGAAACACTGCTTTAGGGTCATCGTGCCAGTGGCATAATGGCATTCAATATTATCGTTTATCGTCTAAATTTTCTTCACCTATATATCGTATTTCAAAATTTGTTATCGTGACAGGCCTACACTGCGGAACCTACCCGGACGACTGAGGGATTACACAGATATAAGGTCACACGGTAATAGATAAGAAAGTACAACCGTTTATGCTGAAAATCACATTCTATTATCTAAATAAAGAGTGTTTTTTATTATCATCGTGGTGGAATCGGTATTGAGTATCGGATATATTCCTTAAAGTAAAGAAATCGAGTTTGGAATTTTAGTATAACAACAATAAAGCAAGGTCTCCACAGATCTGACCTGTAACTTGGCCCGGTGTGTCACCTGCTTGTCTTCATGGAGAAAGATAACTCTAAGGCCGTACCGTGGAACATTCTTAGCAAAGCAATAACGTATCCATGGAAACGAAGCAGCAGAACCTCGAGTTAATTATAAATTTGTCTGTATGGTAAATATTTAACTATGGAGTTTATAAAATAGAACAAACAGGCCTTCTTTCTGTGTTTCTTTTACCTTTTTCATCATTGTAAGGCCCATTTAGTGCTACTTAGTCTAAATATAGTATGAATGAGACGCCCCACTTACACAAGGATGGTTATGATTACTTTTTTTTTTTTAATGTGCGTTGGACCCTATTTATTTTTGTATTTATATTCAGTCAAAGTCTATTTGTTTTTTTTTTTTCATTTTATCATAGTTTATATTTTATTTTATTTTAATTTCTATTAGTGTTCATTGTTTTTACAGTGCACTATATCACCAAAGTTCAATCCTAGTTTGTTGAACTTCTTCCTGACCTCACGAAAAGGCACTGCTGGGATTCGAACCCAGGATCTCCTGTTTACTAGACAGGCGCTTTAACCAACTAAGCCACAGCGCCACTGAGCAGAGCGTTTTCGTGAGCTCTGCCGGCGGATGTGAGATAACATGCAGAGTCCAGACTGGACGCAGACGCAGTTACAGCGACGTTGGGGCTCTGACACATGTATCTGGACTGCTGCCTGACAAGTGTTGAACTTTGCTCTTTCAGATGGATCAAGGAGCCGGCTGATTCCTTTGGATGGTGCTGCCCTCTGGTGGACACGTGCCGTAAGTGTAACAGTAAAAAGAAAACGGTTCAGAATCCCACAAATTGATAATTTAGCTAAATCAACAAGGTCCTTGGTATAAAGATATAACACAACCAAATTTATCTAACAGTAATTTAATTTTACTTGCCCCCATATCATCACCTATTGACTTTAAAAATGTAAAAAGCACTATGTAGGTGCACTATGTAATTTTTCTGTCAGATAAAGGTCCCACCACCTGCTTGTTTCCATGGATTTAGCTTTGCCTGTAATGTTCCACCTAAACGTATCTTGCATTTATTCAATTACATGTGATTTAAATGTTTAAAATATATTGAAAAACACGATTCTTACTGTGAGTGGGCTTGCCTTTCCACAGTTCTCACCTATAACTTGGCAAAGTGGCATCACCTGCTTATTTCCATGGAGATGCCAGCTACAATGTGGAACATACCAGGCAAAGCAATAGGCCTAGACGTAGACAAGCAAACCAGAAAGGTTACAGAGTGCACCTTTAACACTGTTTAAGCAAATACTAGATTTTATAAATGTTGTAGTGCCAAATTTTAACGTCGAGTAAAGACAGTTGAAACGCTCTATCTCACGACGTTGCCCCTGCCACAGCTGGATGTCACGTGATCGGGGAGGCCCATCTAATTGGAGCAGACATCCACAACATATCTGCTATACTGACATACGTTATCAATCAAACGCAAATGAGCGTGGCGTTTATAACGAGGCTGATCGATAAAGCGTCAATACTGTGTGGACACCGAGCTGTTACGCACGAGATCAGGCATTATTACACGTTTGCACACGTAATGTTCATCATAAATCTGTAATAATAAAAGTTTACGTTGTTCAAATAACGTACGATTTTCCTTAACTTGACGCAGATGTCAGAGATGTGCCATATGCTCGTTCAGTCACGTTATGAAAGGCCAATTACGCACCGTTAGTCAACATAAGGCCCTCTGCAGTTGACAGTAGTCCACAATATGACGGTGCACATTGGTGTGTTTATTTTCGAGTAGGGCATCATCATTTTGCCAGGAGCATAAAAAAGCCACGCCACTAATTCGTCTGTCAACACGGGGTAAACAGAGCGCCAACTGAGCCGTCTCAAAAGAAATAAGCGAGATAAAAGCCAGTGTGGCCGAGACAAAACCACGATAATGAAATTCTAATGGAGGCCCCTTAAAAACTGGGGGAAATGCTTTTAACCGATATCTCACTCCGTCCGTTACGCACAAACAAGGCTAACGATGAGGATTAGGCTAAAGCGTAAAACGTGCCAGGCTGCGTCTATCGGGCTAATAACTGTTGATCGGGCGTATCAGCGCATCAGAGCATCGTAGGGGAGTGTCGTGGTTCTTACCGGAGAGCGAAAGCAGCAGCGAGAGCCCGCCGAGCAGCCAAACGCCACATCCTCTGTCCACGACCGCCGCTGGAGAGCACATGTTTCCGCTGCCAGTGTATAAAAATCTGTGTAAAAATATGGAGCGATACAAAGAGCAGCACGTGTGCCCTTAGTATGTGCGTTAAAATGCGATTAAAAACAGTGATAATTTAGAGGCAGGACATGGCTGGCAGTGTCTGTAGCCTTATGGTGGTTGGTCTTACGGTTGGGGACGTAAGCGTCACGGTGGGCGGATGGAGGAGCGAGCACATAGTAAAATGAATTTTCAAGCCACTGCACATGTATCGGAAAATCTGCCCCCGGGTAGGTTCTAATTAGTTACGTAGCTCCAGTTTTTTAAGCAGTTGTGTGTTTGTTACGATATGACGTTGCACAGTATTTTCTCGGCAATGTCTTTCGTGGGAAAATAAAATCCGGTACATTTGATGCTCGTCCATTAGGCCAATAAGCCCCCAACAAATACAAATAAATAAATAAATAATGGCCTATTTGTAGGACGAATAATAAGAATAATGTTAATAGGCTGCTACTACTACAGTACAGTTACAGAAGTAAAAAAAACAAAAAAAACAAAAAAAACCCTCAAGTAAAAGTAAATCACATGAAAGTAAAAGTATTAAGTACACGTTTAAAAATGTAATTTAAGAGTAAAAAGTTAAAGTATTTCACACAAGTAGTGATATTGATAAAAAAATATATATATATATATACATTGGTCAACAGTAACAATACGAATGTGTATTTATTTTTGTTTGCTCAAAGCCGAAGATTGAACTCAAAAACTTTAGTCAGGATGTTACCACGAACATGATAAAAATAACCCCTCAAATCATATGAAAAGTACTTTTACTCTTAAGTCCAGTTCAAAAATGCCTGCTCTCAAATGTAGTGAAGTAAATGTAACAAGTATCCACTGTAAAATATATTTAAGTACAGGACAGACACCTAAAAAATCTACTTAAGTACAGTACTTTACTACTTGTACTTTGTTACCTTCCACCACTGACTACTATTACTACCTGCACAACCTGGGCATTTAGAATGTTCTTTTACTTATTTGCTTATCTATTTAACTTTTTTTTTTTTTACCCCAGGTGCCCTTCCTGCCACAACCAGCCACACATATTGTGATTGGGTGGAATACATACAGTGTCCTGCTGAGGGACAAAATCGCAGTAAGTGATCTGGTCACCATCAGGTTGTTGGGTGAAAGTTTAACTCACTGTGCCACTATTACTCTATAAACATTAATGTTAAACTTAAAGTATAGAGTAGCCAGTGTTTATATGGCTTGCGTTATAAATAAAATCCTCAGCGTGGACAACAACCTCAAAATTAAAAGTGGTCCTTGCAGCCTCCTTTCATCCTTCCCTTTCCACATTTTTTCCTGGTGAGAGGCAGCAGAAAAGCATACTGGGAAATCAAACCTGCTTATGTCACTACAAGGCTGCACGGGCTATTCTTTATTTATTTAAAGGGGCCGTACTCAGAACACTTAAAGGGGCGGGTCATGGAGGCAGAATAGTGCAGAGATGCCATTAGGATAAGGCACTAGGGGCCTATAGGGAAGTGGTCTGGAGACATTACGGTAAGTCGTTAAGATACAGGGGAGGGCGAGCGGAAGATGTAAGTCTGTGCACGAGAACATCCCAGGAGTGAGGAGTAAACACAGACTGTATGAAGAAGTGGACTAAGGGAGCGTAGCGTCACCCGCAGCGTTCAGCTCCGGCTAAACGCGGCTCATCGAGGCTGGAGCGGTCACGGGGGCGAACTTGGAGATGAGTTCCATGTTTGGAATTCCGACCCCGAGTATCATGGCAACCAAAGAGCCAATCTGGGGCGAGGCCGATGAAGTTTGGTTTGGCACAGAGCGGGCTCTTAGCAACGCTGTCAATCAAACAAATTTAAGATCCCTCCTACCCCCTATCCCCGCCTACTTTCCCTGTATTTAGGATCTGTTCTATTTCAATTCTATATATATAAAATAAATTTAGTCTTTAATTTAATTTAAAGGGCCCATATTCCGTGATTTTCTGATCTATGTTATAATGTTGTTTGAGAGAGTTCTTTTCTTAAATTGAAAACACTCTGTTCCACCTTGTGATGTCACATGGTAATACAGGAAGTGCTCCACTGTGTTTTTAAACTCCACACACCTTCACTAGAATCATTTGGATGACTTCAGTCCTGGAATTTCCAGTATCTACTGGACTAAAGGTAAAAGGAGCTGTTAACTTGAAAACTACCACTTCATGACATCACAAGGTGGAACAGAGCATTTTAAGCTTTGGAGACGTAGACAGACTAATAAGGCAGGGTTACTCGAACATGTGTGAATGAAACAAAACACAGCTTCAGGTGTGTTTTTGATGAGGTAACAACGTTGTAACATGACTTAAAGCTCATGAGAGTTTTGCATAATATAGGAGCTTTAAGTCAGCAGTCTGATTAAAGGTGCACTATGGGGTGTGCTATCTGTTTGTCTCCTTGGAAATATTTTTGCTTTGCTTGGAATGTTCCACAAAATAACACTGAACTTGCATTTATTCAACACCAAAATTGTTTAAGGTTGTTTATTCTAGGTCAAATAAGGTAATCTGTGCATATGACAGAGCAGTCTATTACAATATGAAGTTTACTGTTGCTGCCATAAAAGTACATCTCTGTCTTCCTTGCTTGAAATAAACTAATAATGAATTCAACTTTTATAATGCAAGTTTATTAAAGTCGCAAGTCTGGAGATGCTGTTGCTTTGCCCGGAATGTTCCACAGTATAGCATGAAATGTATAATAGCATTTTCTCAATCGTAGGCATTTTTATTGCTCAAAAATCAGACCTGACCTGCAAGTTGTCTCCATGGCGATAGATAATTGCCACTCTTCCACCAGAAAAGTTACATAGTGCACCTTTAAGAAGATTATTGATTGATTATGAGAATATGGTATTTACTATTATTATTATTATTATTA
>KN470075.1:3434-16014 GCA_000787095.1 Periophthalmodon schlosseri
ACCCAACCTTAGTATTGATAAATTATATATAATGAAAAACTGTATATACTTTGAACTCTGCACTATTGCACCACCTGTTAAAACAGCTCATTATAGACGGGAAACTACGGCGGCGTGGAACTGTCAAACGTGTATTTATCACGTTTTGACATCACATGATTGAGATGTTTATAGTTTTTACAGTTTAATTATGAAAGTTACTATTATTAAGAAGAGGTGGAACGAGACACAATTTCCATAAGACGATACGAGATACGAGATTAAGTCGACGAGAACGAGACGAGATTTTGACATCATTTACAGGCTAGTAATATAATAATAATACATTGTACAAAACAAGTTCACAATTACATTTTTATATAGGCCTATATATGTATTTTATTTGCCATTACAGCTCTACTTTTTAGCTCTACAGCTTCACCTTTTTTGTCCCCACAAAATCTCACAAAATCATTTTTCTCGTGTGGATGTGATCTTGTCCCATCCCTTTTATAAAGTGTATGTAAGTGCATTTTATAACCTAAACAGCGTGTGTAGTATTTTTGGATGCAGACAACAAATAACACTAGTAACTTAAAGCCGCAAGAGGCGATGATGGCCCTCGCATGTCCGTCCCATGTGCCAGCTGCCAACTCATGACCGCATCACATTCTCCCTTCGAGAAGCTGCACGTGGATAAGACAAATCTTACATTTTAGAGACATGAAGTTCAAGTTTCTGTAGTTTTTCATCATATTGTATTGTTCTGGTGTACGGAAACACGCCAAATTACTTCTATTGTTTATTTTGTGAACACGAGGGCTAATGTAGGCTGTAACACACCAAAACAACAGCAAAACAACAGCAGTCTCACCTCACCGGTCTCCAAACTGACCAGTTTAGACAGAACCTTGACATAAACTCGTCAGCATAGCCACCGAGTGTCACATACAAAAGCAGTTACATTAACAACAACAACAACAACACATAAACAGTTACACATATTTGGAACAAAACAATCTGGATGGATTGGAGAAAAACTGATAGAGTTGGGCTACATTTCATGGTTAATTTGTTGAAATATTAAACACTAAATTACAGAGGGGGTTTTGGATTTCTTATTAAATATTTGTGTTAACTTGATGGAGGATGGAGTCAGTTCCTCTTCACATCCACAGCGCAGAGCGGAGAGCTCCTCTGGACAGTGTATGGTGCCACCTAGTGTTAGAAGTAGGTCTACATGATTGGACTGCACATAATGTCAGTCAGGAATAAAATATCCTATCTCTGGTGATGAAAAGTCCTCAAAATGTTCTGTAGGCCAGAGCGGAAACTATATGGTCTACTGTCTACGTCCTGAACCTTCTGCCCCAGTGGTGGAACGTAACAAAGTAAGAGTGGTAAAGTACTGAAGGCTACTTAAGTACAAATTTTAGGTATCTGTACTTTAATGAAGTCAATTTTAAACTGTATACTTTTTACTTTTACTTCACTACATTTGTACATTTGAGCAGTATCTGTACTTTCTACTCCACTACATTCTTGAACTGGACTGAAAAGTAAAAGTTGTTTTTTTTTTAATTATTATTGTGTGAGACCTGCTGAAAAAGGCGAGGGTTTATTTTTTTAACAAGTTCATAGTTTGAGCAAACAAAAATATACAAAGAAAAACAGGTAGGAGAAAAACGAGGAAAAAAAAACAATCACTACATCTGAAGCTTTATAAGACCTCAAAATCTGCGTGAAATACTTTTACAAAACGGGTACTTTAATACTTTTACTTAAGTAGATTTCTTCATGTGATACTTTTACTTTTATTTTGTGTTTTTAACTTGAATATTTACTATAGTTACTTGCATTGTACATTTTTTCCCCATATTTTTCTACTACATTACCCATTAGCCTTTACCGCCAACTTGCGTGATGACGTCACATCACGTCATCACTCACATGTGGCCTACGCGTCGCCGCCGTTGCGGTGTTTAGCCTCTGGGACCGAGCGCGTTCAGCGGCGCCGACACTTTGAGTTTGATATATTTATTTAAGTGTAGGTGGTCCGCACACTGTCAACCCCGAGCCAGTATGCCTCCGAAGAAACCCGTCCAAGCCACGGGAAGTAAAAAGACTCAAGAAAAGAAAAAGGAAAAGATCATTGAGGTAAAGTGACACGAGGTACCAGAACGTTACTTAGCATTAGCATTAGCCTCCCGATAAGCGAGCGCACACAGGAAGCTAACGTGAGGCTAACACTGCTAACTCACTCCACTAGACGCACGTTTCTTCCCTCCTTTATGGCCTTTAGCATTTTAAACACCTCCGGATCCGGCTCCCGGCCCGTGATCCGCGTGGACGTCTCCGTGTCACCGGCTCAGCGCGAGCGGAGCCCCGCGGCCTGCTCCGTGTCGCTTCTACGTGAGCCAGACTTTACTGGAACGTAACAGCCTCCGTAGATCAGATCTGTCACAGTCTCTATAAAGAATCGTCACGTTTGTGTCAGTTTGTCCCTCGTAACTCTGCGGACGCGCGCGGACCCGGGACGTTCAGGAGGATGTTTTCAAAACCCCGGTTCACGGTGTTTCATTTTCCAAACAGAAGAAGAATATCGCACGTGTTTTTGCTTCGCCTGGAAATTAGTTCGTCCAGACTTTGTACACAGCCATAAATCACTGTTTATGTTCGCCACAGACACAATGATCCAAGAGCAAAACTATAACTACTAAAAACTAACTCTGCGATACTGTTAAAAACTCACGAGCTGCAGTGAATAAACAGCAGAATGAAATGATATAGTCGTTAGTTTGAATCTGTAACGAGCCACAGAAGTTATTCAACCTTAAATAAAATAAAGAAAAAGGACAAAAAAAACCTAAAATCCCCAGTTGTGCAAATAAAAAGTACACATAATAAATACTGACCCCAAAAATACTGTTCCAGGTTTCATATGTAGAACACTAAGTGGACACAGTAAAGATCCCACAGGTCTGTGTGCTCTGTGTAGCTGCAGTGTGATGTAAATATGATTTTGAATGTGTGTAATTCTTTTTGTATTTTTATCATTCAGTCTTGCCTTAAATCTTAGTTTGAAAATGTAAACAGTGAAGTTTATTTAATGATAAACATCATTCTCAAATAGAATCTCAGTTGTCCACAGTAAATTGGTGATTATATTTTTAACAAACTGATTGAGCTAAACCTGAAGAGGCACAAAGGCACTAAATACGTCTGGTGTAACAACAGAAGAGAAGGCAAGTGTATTTGTATAGAACAATTTGTACATGAAGTAATTCAAAGTGTTTTACAGAAAAAGAAAGACATAAAAATCACAATACAAACATGAACATTTAAAAAAGAAGAGTGCAGAATAAAAACTTCTCAGTCATATCCACAGCCACTGGTGGAAGAAGTAAAGTAAAACTATCACATGAAAAAATCTACTTAAGTAAAAGTATTGAAGTACCCTTTTAAAAATATACTTAAAGAGTAAAAAGTAAAGGTATTTGACACAGATTTTGAGCCTTATAAAGCTTCAAATGTAGTAATTTGAAGCTTTATAAGCTTAAACAAAATTCAGATTTGTGCTGAATTTTGTTCAACAGAAACAATTGAATCAGTCGTTTTTTGTATATTTTTGTTTGTTCAAATTACGAACATGTTAAAAATAAACCGTCAGCCTTTTCTGCAGGTCTCAGACAATAATAAAAATACTTTTACTTTTCAGTCCAGTTCAAAAATGTAGTGGAGCAGAAAGTACAGATACTGCTCTCAAATGTACTGAAGTAAAAGTATAAAGTATCCTCTGCAAAATATACTTAAGTAACTGCTCTCAATGTACTGAAGTAAAAGTATAAAGTATCCTCTGCAAAATATACTTAAGTAAAGTACAGATACCTGAATTGTACTTAAGTACAGTACTTTAGTACTTTTACTTTGTTACATTCCACCACTGTGCACGGCTAAACAGAACCGTTTGGAGCCTGTATTTAAGCATGTTCCAGGTTTAACCTTAAAGTTCAAATCTTTCATTAGTGGATTTGTGATTTTTCAGGACAAGACTTTTGGCCTGAAAAACAAAAAGGGAGCCAAACAACAGAAGTTCATAAAGAATGTAACGCAGCAGGTGAAGTATGGGCAGCAGAGCGCGCGGCAGGTGAGTGAGCTGCTTCAGAAGGTTCTAGAATCTCCTGTTTGTTTATTCTCTTCATAATGTGACCTCGCTCCACAGATGGCCCAGGCCGAAGCCGACAAAACCAAAAAAGGTGACAAAAAGAAAGAGTTGGACGAACTGAATGAGCTCTTCAAGCCCGTTGTCGCCGCTCAGAAAGTTAGCAAAGGTCTGAACATATTCACTTTTACCATTGATACTTTGCAGCTGGTGACATCAACATTTCCTGTGGGTGTGGTGCTAACTGGAAGCACTACTCTGTTAGAAGCACTGTTAAGTTAGACTTAAATCTGAGTTTGATTTGTGCTGTTAAACAAGTCCCTCTCAAATAACATTACAGTCACAGGCTAGCATTAGCATTAGCATTAGCCAACAGTTTTTCAGTGAGTCACTCTCACCTTTTTATGTAAAATCAAACTCCTAAACAGGACCATGAGCTCGGACTGACCACAGGCTCCTGAAAATGTGCTCTTTAAGTACATTTAGTATTTTCTTGAGTTTAAGAAGATCTTAAAACTTTTTTCTCAGTGTTTGCTAATGTGTGCGTTGTCACGATAGTAACTGATGAACATTCCGCCATAGACATACATGTAGAACACTCCTAGTGTGATGTCACTGCAAAGTATCAATTGTCTAAATAATCTAAACGATAAGATAATTCCTAAAACATAACCTGTCTGCGGTCACTTCCAGGCGTGGACCCAAAGTCGGTGCTGTGCGCGTTCTTCAAACAGGGTCAGTGCACAAAGGGAGACAAGTGCAAGTTCAGCCATGATCTGTCCATGGAGCGAAAGTGTGAGAAGAGGAACATGTACGTGGACGAAAGGGACGAGGATCTGGAGAAAGGTCAGAGTTCACAAAGGTCAAGAGTTTTTGTTTTTCTGAAGAACATGTTTGATGGATTTTTGTTACCGCGCAGACACTATGGAAAACTGGGACGAAAAGAAGCTGGAGGAGGTGGTAAACAAGAAACACGGAGAGGCCGAGAAGAAAAAGGCCAAAACGCAAATCGTGAGTGACTTTTTCAATGTCAATATTCTGTGTTTTATTTGCTCTTTGCAAACAGAGCGACTCTGGCAAAAACAGGGTTCCCACGCGTCCTGGAAATTCTGAAAAACCTGGGAAAAAATTGTCCTGTTTTCCAGACATGGAAAATAAGAAAAAAGGCCAAATGTCCTGGACAATATATATATTTTGTCCTTGAAAATGTCTCCACACTTTGCTTTGCTGTTTATTGGATATCAGAGACTTTTACTGCCACCTACTGGAGCAGTTGGGTTTTTGAAAAATCCAACAAAATGCAGAAAATGACACATATTTTGTACAATATTTCTGTTGATCTCACCTGCTCAGTAGGACCTCGGTGTCACATACAGGCCTCACATATTTTACTACTGCACTAAACTCAAAAGAACCGTTTAAACGAGGAGAGTCGTCCACACTTCATTACTCTCATGTTTAATGTTAGTTATGTTTGGGTTTAGTGTCTCTAATTTCAGTTCCACTATATTTTTTTCCACTTAACTACATACAGTGTGTTTGTTTTGGTGTAGAATTTGCACTAAATGTGGACTTTAGGTACTAAAATATCCTGGGAAATGAGAAAAGAAAAGTGTGGAACCCCTTGACTTGACTTGTGACAAAGTGAATAATACAGGTAATGTGACTTGTTGTGACCAGGGATGGGAACAGTACTTATTTAGTTACATTTTAATGCAGGTATTCAGTATTATGTATTTTGTAACTGTACCAGATTACAGTCACTCACAAATAGCACTCAGAGCACGTATTACATGTATTTAGTTACTTCTTAACCCTGGTTGTGACGGGAAGGGCATCCGCTCAGTGTAACAGTTTTACATTTGCATTGTTGTAAAAAAAACTCTCTCTTTTACAGGTGTGCAAATATTTCCTGGAGGCCATAGAGGGTAATAAGTACGGCTGGTTTTGGGTTTGTCCAAAAGGGGGCGACACCTGTATGTACCGCCACGCTCTCCCACCTGGGTTTGTGCTGAAGAAGGACAAGAAGAAGGAAGAGAAGGAGGAGGAGATCTCACTGGAGGAGCTCATCGAGAATGAGGCAGGCAGACGACTGTAACGCCGCACAACTATAACCCGGCACACCCGTAACCCGGCACACCCGTAACCCGGCACACCCGTAACCCCGCACAACCACACACCCGTAACCCCGCACAACCACACACCTGTAACCCTGCACGCTGTAACCCCGCACAACCACACACTCGCAACCCCGCACAACTGCACACCCGTAACCCCGCACACACCGTAACCCCGCACACACCGTAACCCCGCACACACCGTAACCCCGCACACACCGTAACCCCGCACACACCGTAACCCCGCACACACCGTAACCCTGCACAACCACACAACCATAACCCCACACAACTGTAACCCCGCACAATCTCATATGTTTAAAGGCCCATATTACACTGATCTCTGTTCTAATGTTGTTTCCTCGTCTCAAACAGACCTGGAGTTGTGTTTTGTTTCATTCACACATGTTTAACACACAAACTCTGCAGATTTAGGCTGAGTTCTTCTCTCAAACTGAAAACACTCTGTTCCACCTTGTGATGTCATCATGTGGTAATACAGGAAGTGCTCCACTGTGTTTTTAAACTCCACACACCTTCACTAGAATCATTTGGATCATTTCAGTCCTGGAATTTCCAATCTCTACTGAACTAAAGGTAAAAGGAGCTGTTGACTTGAAAACTACCACTTCATGACATCACAAGGTGGAACAGAGCATTTTGAGCTTTGGAGATGTAGACAGACTAATAATAAAGTTACTCAAACATGTGTGAATGAAACAAAACACAACTCCAGGTCTGTTTTTGAGGAGGGAACATTAGAACATAACACTTAAAGCACTTAAACACTTAAAGCTCACAAGAGTCAGTCTGTGATACAGGACCTTTAAATGGGCAAATACTTTCTTTGAGCTCTTTTCAATGTTATTCTTTTCAGCTCAAGACAAAGAGCAAAATGGAGACTGTCTCCTAACTCTGTTCCTGTTCGTTCTGTTCCTGCAGCGCTCGGCTTTAGGTCCAAATGTCACTCGAATCACGCTGGAAACGTTCTTGGCTTGGAAGAAGAGGAAAAGACAGGAGAAGGTTGGAGCTCTTCAGATTTACTGTTCTAAAATGATACTTTGCAGCTGATGTCATCAACATTCCCTGGGGGTGTGAAGCTAACTGTAGGCACTGCTTTGTCTGACGCTCTGTTACTCAAGTTAGACTTTAATCTGAGCTTTGTTTTAACAGAATCTGACCATAAAGAACTGACTTATCTGAACTACAATAGATGATCTGATTTGTGCTGTTAAACAAGTCCCTCTCAAATAACATTACAGTCACAAGCTAGCATTAGCATTAGCATTAGCCAACAGTTTTTCAGTGAGTCACTCTCACCTTTTTGTGTAAAATCAAACTCTTAAACAGGACCATGAGCTCGGACTGACCACAAGCTCCTGAAAATGTGCTGTTTAAATATATTTTGTATTTTTTTCAGGACCATGGCTCGGACTGACCACAAGCTCCTGAAAATGTGCTGTTTAAATATATTTTGTATTTTTTTGCGTTTTCAGACTATTTTTTAAAACGTATGTGTTTGCTAATGTGTGCATTGCGTCACTATAGTAACTGATGAACATTCTGTCATAGACATACATGTAGAACACCCCCACCGTGATGTCACTCAAAGTATCAGTCCTCAAAGCAGTGTTTCTAAAGCCTGTCTGGTGTCACGCAGGTCGACCGGGCCAGGGAGGAGATGGAGAAGAAGAAGGCGGACTTCAAAGCCGGAAAGTCTCTGGTGGTGAGTGTGGTGACCTTTGACCTCTCTGGCTCTGGTGTGGTTTTCACGTGGCTCCAGGGGGAATCTCAGGAGCAGTTACTGAGGTGCTGTGCTGCAGGTGAGCGGGCGCGAGGTCTTCGAATTCCGGCCGGAGCTGGTGGACGATGACGACGCTGAGGCAGATGACACGAAATACGCCGACGAGGAAGAGGAGGAGGAAGAGCAGGAAGCACAGGTATTGTCTTTGTGCGGTTCCACAGCCTTGAAAACTGAAGCCTTGAAGACACTGGCTGCGTCTGAATGTCTCCCTTAGTCCCAAACCCCTCAGTCTGAATGAGACACTATAGAGTCCAGTAAACAGAGACACCGCTCACTACACTCAGGTCATGTGACTCAGGTCATGTGACTCAGGTCATGTGACTCAGGTCATGTGACTCAGGTCATGTGACTCAGGTCATGTGACTCAGGTCATGTGACTCTGGGTCTGGGTGAAAAAAAAGTCAACTCTAAACTCTGATAAAAGTTGATTTGTGTCATAAACAATGATCAGGCTGGACTGGCACTGGATTATTAGATTTTTATCTGAGATGTGGAAATGATCGCTCTGCTAGCAGCTCGAGCTAAAGCGGCTAACGCAACTTTACACAAGTTAATTTAAGAGTTTTATTCATGATCAGATCCACAGTGAGATAAAGCAGAGCTTCATCTGCTTCCTTCAGTCGTGTTGTGTCCAGTTAACGTCCTGTCTCTGTCCACTGGGGTTTTTCCCTGATTCTTTCATGCATTGTTTTGACCGCTCCAGTGACCAGCGTTAGACACTTCTTTTCAAGGTTCATTGTGGGAAATTTTTAATGCACTACTTTTTCGCTCACTGGACATTCGGACGCCACTAAAAATGGCGTGGTCCTTAACTAGTGCCCCCTGTAGGGGAGAGTGTGGACACCGACTGTTACCAGATCCTTCTCTTAAAGTGTATCGTTGTGTACAGATAATGTGATACCAGTTTGTCTAATTCAATCCCTGATTTACATTTCCTTCTGGTCAGTTTTTTATTAAGAATACTCACTTTTTCATTACAGAGATGTGAGTCTTGGTCAATCAGGGCCATGCACAGTCCATCTGTATCAAACCAAACATGCTCACAAAGGACAGGGACGTCTCAGGGGAATGAAAAACAGTTAAAGCAAATCCAAAATGATCTCTGTATTTTTTTATACAGATATCAGTCTGGCCCCCACACCTTCCGTTTTACCTTTATTTTTTCCGATAAAGACGGAGCACGCCTGTCCCCGATTGGCTAATCTGCCTGTCAGTCACGGCCATGTGAAAATGGGGAGATTGACGGGTGACCAGACTCACCTCTTTGTATTGAAGTGTGCGTTCTGGATCCAAGTGTGATTTTGTTGTAAATGAGAGCTGACCAATGAGATCACGTGTTTCCTGTCTGTCAGTACACGACCCTGAGTTTGGCCTGAGACGCAGTGGAGGAAGTGGACCAGATTTAGGCATCTTTTGTTCATAGAATATACAGAGAGAACAGTGTGGATCCCAGACTAGGTGGCGCTGTCCCACTGTGAGCCTTGTGACCTGCTGAGTTTTATCAGAGAGTTGCACTGGGTTTTTCTGATGTAGCTTCAATAGATTTAAGATCATTTTGAAGCGTCTGGCTCCAGATGATGCTGGTCTGAAGTCCTTTCATGTTCTAAAGGGTTCTTCATGTTCTTGCACTAGACCCTCGTCTTTAACACTGCGCTCGTGTCACAGGTGGATGATGCAGTCCAGGACATAGACCTATCCCGTTTTGTTCCGCAAGAGGTGGACCACACGGGCATCACCGTAGCATCTGTCGACCGCTTCGCCTCCAAAAAACCATCGGAGCCGTCGTCGCAAACCGGTGAGCCTCAGACACGCGCGTCACACGATACGACCGCAGAACTTTGAACTTTCTCTCTCACAGATGAGCAGCTGAATGGAGCGTGCGGAGGCGAGACCAACGGCCTCTCCGGAGCAGAGGAGGGCGGAGGCGAGGAGGGCGGAGACGACGAGGACGAGGAGGTGCCTGTGGACGAGAACCTGTTCACTGGAGAGGACCTGGACGAGCTGGACGAGGAGCTTAACACTCTGAACCTGGAGGACTGAGCCCGGGACGGACAGACTGCTGCATGGAACGATCAGACACTCATTTTCAGACGAAATAAAGCCTCATTACTAGAGACGAGCGGCCGCCCGCCCCTCTGTTCTAACGCCATGCCCCACACAGCAGCTCACCGATGTCTCTGGGATACATCTGTTTAATGTGAAGTCCAAAAGAAAGGTTTCATACAGTCCTACAGCGGTGAAGGCGGAACGCTTTTACTGGGAGAAACTCTTGAGACCAGTGTGAGCACTTTCTGTAGCTGATCGAGAATCCACCCGATGTGATGATCCTAGTGCCAGCCCAGCTCCGACAACCGCTGCTGGAAAATAAATGTCATAATTCACTCAAACATATTCTGCCTTCATACCGTGGTGCGGGGAAATGTTCCACGTGCTGACCACCAGAGGGAGCACGTGCTTTCAGTGAGGATTTATAGAACCTTAGTTTGAAACGTTCTCTCTGCACGCGCTGTAGAGCTCATTTCTTTTTCCGTTTTACAAAGGCCAAAGTCGTCCTTAGTTTTGCTTTTATTAAAATGAACAAGTTTTAGTGAGATTTGCCACAGTGAAAAAATGTCTGTCCTTTGTTCACATCTTGGTTTATCTGCAATAATCAAAGAAGGTGACGACATGATTTTATTAAAAACAAATAATAATGAACATGGACAAGATGGACTTTAAAACAATTCTGCTTAAACGAATGTTTTTCTCCAGTGCAGTTTCAAATGTTTCAAATGTTTCATCCAAAGTTTGAGCTTCTTCCAAACGGTTTTACTGACAAAGCGGCTGCGGTTCGATGTTTTGATTTACGTTCAGTTTATGGCTCAGGCCGAGTTGGATAAATGCAGCTAATCACAGTTGTAAGTTTAATGTTGTGGGTGAAGATGGATCCGCTGTGACTTAAGACTAATTATATAAAGTCTAGAGGGCAGATGTGAGCAGCAGGGGGCGGCATAGTCAAGAAGAGCGGAGGAGGTGAGCGCGCGCCCCACACTGGGGACGGGTTCAAATCCCACGATCCTTCCTCCAAAGAGCTTCTCTGGAGCCGGCTCCTCCGAAGCAGAGCCAAGTGTCCTGCTCACACAAAGCTAACGCTAAGCTAACGCTCACAGCGCCCGGAGCGCGCGTGGAACAGGCTCCAGAGGCCCGCGCCGTGTCACGTGACCAGACAAAACAGTTTTCATTAAACAAATCTATGCTTCAAATAAAGTATCAAGTGTATTTATGTGTCAACATTTATTAAAACATGTGAATATCGGAGGCTAATGGAATAATCTAAAGTTATTTAGATCATTAGATTAAACAGATGCACAAACTAAAACATCTTCGGATCATTTTCTCCTCAGTCCTTAAAAACTCAATTTGCTGCAGTTATTTAAATTCATTCAATCTTGTGTCATCTGCAGCGCTGTTCGCTAAAACAGCTGCTTAAAGTTAGAGTTTCATTGCGCAGGCGCATCCTCTGATGACGTAGACCCGCCCACGTGGTTCAGGGGCCGAGGATCCAGGAAACTGGGAAACGCCCAATAGATCCATGGAAACAGCCAACAGCCTGAATGGTGCTGCAGAGGGTCACGTTTGGAACATCCGGGTAAGCACGTCATCACACACGTCATCACGCACGTCATCCAGAAACAGTAACTGAATAAATGTACCCAGAATACGGATTCAAAGTTCAAATTTTGAGTAACTGCAGTCACTTTCATTTGGTGGTTTTGAGAAGTTACAATAATATTACTTTTGATTTTAGAAAAGTAACTGATCACACAATTTCAAACTGCACAGAATCAGTGAGAAAAATAAAACTCAGCTCTTGAGGCGAGGCACGTGTGACTTTTCCTTCTCTGATCAGTGATAAATAAATCCAGAACAATCCTCTGGGTGTTTACAATTTAAATGTAACGCTGTGTGAAAGTATTCAAGTATTCAGAATACAGGACATACTCATACTGAACACGCGCAGATACATTTTAATGCAGATATTCAGTCAAATAGATTTAATTACAGCACCAGTTTACAACACTGAGCTTTTCAAATCACAGATGGAAATAAAAACATTACAACATGTAGTAATTCCACTTTTATTTTTGACACATTGAAACAAAACTCAGGATTCAGTTATTCAACAGTTAAAAAAAATCTCAGAATCATACGATGCATTAAAGGTAAAACACTAAATTTGGGTGGTCACAGTGAGGTCAGTGATCCCAGTAAGGTCAGACAGGTGTCAAATGTCGGGTCAGAGTTCGAGGGTCCGTCCGGTCTGTCAGGTCACGTGTCATGATCAGTCGCCTAGGAAACAAGAAGCTGCACAGTTAACACAGATGTTTACAGTCGCCTTTTGACAATTACAACACTTCAGGGTCCCCACTCTGGCCCATTTCAATCAGATCTATTCTGCAAAATGGACTTTGAGCTTTTAACCATGTTATTGTTGTTTTCTCAATGAGCCTCAAGTTGTTTTTGGAGTGATTTGTACAT
>JACM01017009.1:0-21176 GCA_000787095.1 Periophthalmodon schlosseri
CCGTGTCCATTTGTTCATTTAGTGTAGCGATGGACTGTTTTAGCCCGTGGTTTTCCTCCTGTAGTGCTACTATGCTGTGATGCGCGAACTCTAGGCTGTTGCGGATCTCCGATATGTCGTCTCTTATTGTTAATAACAGTTCGAGTTTTTGGTCAATACTTTTCTTCTTCTTTCTTCTTCAATCTGTAGCTTCTTCCAGCGCTGTTGCATTGGAGCTGCAACATACTGTATATAGGGCTGCAAAATACACATACTGTATATGCAACTCACTTGAAATGGCACTTAGAATGGCCACAATTAACAAATCATGCAATTTTTAAGCAATGTAACTTCCAATGGAAACAACAAAATTTCTGGCCTCATTATGTACAAAACCTGAGACCTCTGAGTTCTGAAATGCTTTATATTATTTGTTGTATATGTTTAGCAGTTCATATACTATGATACTTCATATTTCCTTAATGTCAATACTCCTGATTGTGTGCATTTCAAACTGAATCACATTATTAGAACATAAAACACAGGTTTGATTGGCATCACAAGGTTTGTAAAAAAAATAAATACATCTTTAGAGAGATTACTTAAAGTCACAATTATGACCCAAAAGTGTAGACTCCCAGTCAGGTTTCCTCCCTGAGTAGACCAGGTGCACATGGACCTGCACAAAGATGAAATGAGGAGGGACAGTGACGAGAACCCATTGGTTCTCATTAGTAACAATATTAATGATTCTAAAAACAGTAAAAGAAAATGTCTAGCGGTATAAATGTGTCTAAACTTAAAGATTTTATAGAAATATTAGAAGAAATGGAAGAAAAGCCCCAATAAAAACCTGGTCTTAAATCTTTTTTAATATTTGTAAATAAATCATTGGTCTAAATGGTTGAATTATACAATTAGATTGGACAAAATAAAGCTTGTGTTGATAAAAGGGGGAGGATGCAGTTCAAATATCATAGTGCTGAACTGGACAACATTTAAGAAGGACAGTTATAGTTAAGGCAGTAATTAAAACATCTAATACATGTTGATACCTCTCAATAGATACAGAAGGGATTCACAACCAGCACTGGACAAAAACCCAAGTGGAAACAGTTGAAATGATAAAAGCTGTGATAATGGACATTCTGTGAAGCTGATATAGACATTGGCAGGTTATTGACTCATGACCTGTATGAGCTCAGTTTTTGGACTGACAAATATGTAACAAATAGGGCAAATAAGTGACTCTCATAACGGACTTCACCTGACACTTGCAGACTATTAGGCATAGACATATTTCAGAGACTAGAACTACCTCATTACTTCAGCAAACGTGGAAACAAATCATGAACTCCACCAAAATAATGTGGTTGGGTGCCTTGCCATTAGCGCTGATGGCAATGTGATCCACACCCAACATCTCAATCTCTCTTCTTAATCGATCTTAATCAGGAGAAGGATAGACACTCCTCTTCAACCTGAAAAAGTGTCCTCATAAATCGTCAAGATAATGAAATCTCTGACTATTATAAAGCACCAACTAACTTATGTCTGTCGTTTTCTCAGGTCCAGAGTCTCTGCAAATTACCGGGTGACTGGTAAAGATAACCTAACCTAAATTAAACACAAATTCTTAGGTCCATGCAAAAGTAACTTAACAACATTATGAATTGCGTCAGAGCTTAATCTTCAGGATCATTGAAAGAGATTAGAATAGATTTGGCCTGAATAATCACTTCATTATGAGGATTGCAATGCCTGGGTGCTCTCTTTGAGGCACCTTACTCTACTTTTTTTTTATTGTTTACTGTGCTGGATGCTACTTTTACTTTTCTAAAACTCTCCTACCCATTCATGTCCCTTACCCCTCCCCTTCGTCCGAAAACCATAGCTCGCTTTAAAAGGTTTGCTGACTAAATTTGCACTGATCTAGTTAAAATTTTCATTGAGGCAATTTATTGGTGGTGCTCTATTAATAACCATGTAAAAAAATAAGTACTTTCAATACAGTATGTGTCAGGCCAATTGGACTAGAGCCACCAATGGTAAATTTGGATAAATGGTTAATTGCTATTATTTCCCTGTTCACTTCAATTTCTACCATTCTGGCCTTCTTTCTGTGGTTGTTACTGCATCCCTGTTGCTTGAATGGTTGAATTCTGTGTGATTGTGGCTTTCATCTATATCTAACGTTCCTCCTCCTACTTATATTAGAGTTATGTCTGAATCTGAGGTTGAAGTGAAAATTTAAAAGGTTGAAATATCTTAGATTAATATTTTGTGGACATTTAATGTTTTTGATTTTCAGGTTGGTTTACTTATAGCCTAACTATTGTGGATCTATGAGATGTCTTCGGACGGTTGTTGGGAGCAGAGCCACAAGATGTCTTTTCCCACTCACATCAGAAGGTAAAAGAAGGGCAGTACTGCTCAAGAATGTCAGCACTGTAACAAATGGATTTTTAGCTCTTGTACCGCAATAGATCCACATGCTTCAGTTTTTGAGTTCATGATTTTTTGAGTTCATGAGTTCATGAAGATTTATGATTTTTGTGTTTGCCTATTGTGGTCACGTATGAGTAGTTTTATGGTGTGAGGGTTATAATGTCTCCAGATTACTATGGATAATCTGTACATTGTTTGCTTAGTCTACTCATGGATGTTTATGCTTTAGAATTTTATTACTACATTATAGGTTAATGGTTAGCATTTTATTATCTTATGTTTTTATATTTAGATGGTTTAAGGCTTTATGTTATGTTTTTTTTGTTCTTACGTTATGTTGTTCTTTGTTTTTTGGGGGTTTTCTTTTTGTTTTTTTCACTGGTTGTTTCACACCATGTGGCATGGTGTGAAACAAGGGAGGGGGGAATACAGAGACAAACTGCTTTCTGCTATGGTCTCCACCAAACATGAAAAGAACCAGGCAGATCGTTCTGATGAACTACTTGATGCCATTAAGCAACTGTCCAGAGATGTTCTCTCTCTGAAGTTACTTGCTACTACAAAAGGACATGATGTGAGCCATTCCAGACAAAGTCATGCTTCCCGCAGTGATTTTTCCATGGCTATGGCCATTCTGACTCCAGAAGTGACCACAGCAGAGAGAGGTATCAATGCACCCCATGCGTATCTCCTGTCCAAGATGCTGGCTCCTCTACATCCACCAATCCTACAGCGACTACAGCTTCTTCAGGTGCTCATCGGACCATTGTGACCATCAGCTGTCACCGGACCACCACGACAGTCACCAGTTTTCTCGCAACGTACTGGCCATTATCAAAAATGTTGCCACTAAAGTATACACAGATTCTGGTTCAGACATCTCACTAACATCTAAAGTGTTTAGAATGTCCATTCCCTCTCTGAGAACAAAAACTGACTACCCTAACAATGAACATGAGATTAGGCAGATGTTCACACATACTGTCCAGATAGTCAGGAATGTCATATTGGGTTGGGACTTTCTCTTTGCACACATTGCTGTTTTAGATTTGAAAGAAGGATTCCTCAAAATGTGTAGTCGTGCTAGGGTTCCACTACAGAAACAGCCCCTTTGAGTTGCAATGCCATTGCTGTGACACCAGTCCTTATTTCTTATTTATTTTATTTATTTGTAAAGGGACAGAACATATTAATGAACATTTAAAAATGTAAATATGTAAAGATTATAACCAACGTGGCTAATTTCCATCTTCAGTCTCTCGGCAGGTTGGAACCTGGAAAAGAATAGCAACAATAACACAAAAGCAAATGTAACACACCAGCACACTATGCACACAACATACTCTCTTCACATACAATTATAAAACAGTTCACTTGAAGTTAGTTAAAAGATAAACCAACAACCCCTCAATATAAAAATGTCATTTTGTTATACATGGTGACATATTTGACCCTCGAACAACCACTGCTTTAAAGCTTTCAAAAATGCTGCCAGTGTTGAGAGTTCTCATATATGAGCAGGCAGTGTGTTCCACATCTGATCTGCTTGATAAGCAAAAGAGATTTGCCCAAAAGCACTTTTCCTAAATGCCACAGAGCAGTCACCTCTAGAACCTGCTCTTTTTATAAATAGTCCAACTTGTAATGCAATAATTTAGGTGAGGTAAAATCATTGAATTTAAATACATAATTGCAGAGTTTGCTGTTAGATTATTTCTTATATGACAAAATTTGATGAATTATATTTGATTTTATTGAAATTATTATTTTATTGAAATTATTTTATTCACTCCTTGTGCCACAAATGACTGTTCTAGCTAAATTCCTACCCACTATTGGTGTGCCTGACTTTGACACTGACTATATAGGTGTTATTGAACCAGGACCACACAGTTTCCAGGGATTACTATCTGCGTGTACTGTTGCTCCAGTTCAGGCAGGGTTGACTTATGTTAGTCATGAATCCAACTACCCCTGACATACAGATGTGGTTTAGTTCCCAATACAGCTGCTCACCTTTTGTAGCTGTCCTGTGGTCCAGAGTGGGATGTGTTCAGGAAATGACCCAAAAGACTCTGATTGTGTAATTCTATTTATTACAAAAACAGAGTAATATGCCAATTACAGACAAAGGTCCGGGCCATCTCTGAGCCAATGCAAGACACCCCGAACAAAAGACTTATCAAGTATTTATAGTCTCTATAAGACGTTCGTTACCTAACCCCTATTCTCTGAAATCTTAAACAGTTCCTGGTATTCTTGCACATTGCATCCCATTGTTTAGACATGTGCCTCTGGACCCTTTGAACTCCCACAGCTCCATATATTAAGCCCTTATATGGAACTGTTCAGCGCACAGGCCTCTTATGGAGGAAAACCAGATACCACACAGACACCCAGTGACACTAAGCTAGGTGATTTTTATCCCTTAGGCCAAGACAATGATAATGACTACTGCATAGTTGAGACAAATATAGATACAGTTACTGACTCTGCTCTTACTGCTGATCAGAAACAAAAGCTTCAGGCTTTACTCTTATCTTACTGTGCTGTGTTTAGCGCTAACGACCAGGACTATGACCAAACTGACATGGTTAGGCACAGCATCAGGTGACACCCCTCCTATCAAGCAGCAAGCGTACCAGGCCTCCACAAACATCCGAGCGGCGATAGACAGGCAGGTCCAACAGCTCCTTGAACAGGTCATCATTGAGGAGAGCTACAGCCCCTGGTCCTCTCCGGTTGTTTTGATGCGAAAAAGGAAGGTACCTATAGATACCATAAACTTAATGCAGTCACCATCAAAGACTGTTACTCCCTGCCACACCCAGCAGAGGTGCTTGACAGCTTGTCAGGCTCCTGTTGGTTCAGCACCATGGACTTATCAAGTGAATTCTGGCAGGTTGAACTTGAGCCACAAGACAAGGAGAAAACGGCATTCAACAGTAGGAGTGGTCTCTATCAGTTTAAGGTTATGCCGATAGGACTGACAAATGCTCCCCTGACATTCCAAAGACTGATGGAATTAGTCCTTCACAACTTACATTGGAAAAAGTGCTTAATCTATTTAGATGATGTACTAGTCTTTAGCCGTACTTTTCAGTGACCACCTTAAGCTCTTAGATGAAGTTTTTGACCCGTTAAGATCAGCTGGCCTTAAACTAAATTCAAAGGAATATCACTTGGCTCAGACAGAAATGATGCTTCTGGGACATGTTGTCTCAAACCGAGGACTTCAGCTGGACAAGAAAAACCTGGAAAAGATATGCAAGTACGCAAAGCAACAGAAGTTCTAACTGTCACGACACGCCAATCAGGTGAATTGGATAATCTGTCACGGCACACCTGATGATTTCTCATGGCACGCTAATGTGCCATGGCACACTGGTTGGGAAACACTGCACTGATGCATCACTAGAAGGCATTGGATCAGAGTTGGCTCAGGACAGTAAAGAACATCATATAGTCTATGCAAGCCACACTTTAAGTCCATCAGAATGGAAATGGTCCATTTTCTTGATTTTGTTTGCAGTTGTTTGGTCTGTGAGACATTTTAAACATTTTCTTTCAGGCAGTTTCTTTGTTGTGATCACAGACCATAAGCCACTGCTGAGCCTAAAGAAACCTGCAGTTGACAGCAATCTTACAGGCAGACGCAGCAGATGGATCCTTGAGCTGGACGTCTATGACTATTCTATTATGCATCGGGAAGGTAACCAGCACGCCAACGTTGATGCCTTCTCCAGGCGCCCCAGCACGGAAAGACTTGACCATGTACTGCAGTGTGTTACTGTAGTTGTCACTGACACAAATACTACTGAGGACACAGACACTAATGACAATCTTAATCAGGACTTTAGCAACTCATTGCCTAAAGACCAGTTGAAACAACAGCAACAGAATGATGAATGTCTCAGTACAGTCATTTCATGGGTAAAAGACAGTGCATGTAGGCCCCCTATTGGTAAACTGAGGTACTCTCCCCCTTCATTGAAAACTCTGGCATGAGTTTCCCAACCTTACCATTAGACATGGGATTCTCTGTAGAAAGTCAAAACTCAGTTTTCTCTTACCTGTAAACCTCCAAGTGGTTTTGTCAAATGCTCTTCTTCATACAGCCTTCATACTGCTTTACATGGTAATCAGTTAAGTGGGCATTTGAACACAGAACGCACACTCCAAAGAGCTAGATGTATCTGCTATTGGCTTTACATGACTCATGATGTGCATGCTTTTTGTTCGGCGTGCCTTCCTTGCCAGAAACGGGGTTCTCCTGTACCACATGAGTGTGCCCCACTTTAGTGTATTGAAGCTGACAGACCTTTTCAAAAAGTAGCTGCTGATATCACTGAATTACCTATTACAATAGGTATGCATTGGTTATTACTGGCTATTTCACATGCTATGCCAATCTGTTTCCACAAATGTGCTATTACAGTTGCAAAATGTATTTGTGAGGACTATGTCAGACAACATGGGTTGCCCGAGTCGATTCATACAGACCAGAGTAGACAATTTGAATCTGACCTTGTGAAACACTTATGCAGGTTACTTGGGATAACTAAAACTTGCACCACCCCATACCGTGCACAGCCAGATAGTATGGTAGAAAGACTGCATAGAACTCTGAAAGACCAACTGGCTAAGTACATAGCTCAAACTGGTGGTGAATGGGATCAGTTTCTTCCATAAGTGGAACTTGCTTACAACTCCATTACACATTCTAGCATAGGGTTTTCCTCATTTGTCCTTGTGCACACCAGGCAACCAAACTTGCTACTGGATGTTATATTGAACTGTAGTCTCACTGTGACTTCACCTACACCAGGTGCACCAGCAGCTTATGCTGCTTACCTGACCTCATACTTGCATTAGGTGATGCAGCTCACAACTTCACACTTAGTAAGTTGCGTCAGAAATCTCATTAGGTCAAAAAAAATGATGTTTCACCCACATGAGTCTGGAGACCTTGTACCTCAGTGACCCCGCTAACAGAATGAATAAACTGGCTCCCAGATGGAAAGGGCCAGGGTGTAGCATGAGCAATTACCAACAGCCAGTGTGGGTCCTTGGGCAAGACCCTTTCTCGCTGCTGCCTACAATGATGAGTGTGAATCAAACTTACGAGATACCAGCTCAGGCCCGGCCAAACAAGGTCTGTGTCAGGTGCTGGGGAACCAGAGCACCTTGATGAGAAATGGGCTACTGGAACAAGACGGAAATGGGTGAGATTCGAGAACAAAGCACACTGCTCTCCATGAGCGCCTGGCAGCACAACTTAACCAGCTGCTAAGGGATGGGACTCTCCCTGAATAGCTAACCGAAGGGCGTATGATCCTGATCCAAAAGGATCCCTACAGTCCCTATCACAGTGGCAGACATCCAGGAAAGAGTCTCAGGAAGGGAATGCCCAGCCATCATACTGCTCAGGAAGGAGATGGGTTCTGTGTCCCAGAGTTGAACGTGCTTTGGTCCGAAATGTGCATATCAACCCAAGAACAAAAGCAAAAGATGATGAAGATGCTGGCTGAAGCTGGTTAGAGTGTGTCATTATCCACAGTGAAACGAGTACTGTCCCGACATGGGCTGAAGGGCCACTCTGCCAGGAAGAAGGCATTACTCAAAAAGAAACTGACAAAACTAAAATTGAACTGTTTGGCGATAATGAGCATTGTTATGTTTGGAAGAAAAAGGGGGGAGCTTGCAAGCCTGAGAACACCATCCAAACTGTGAAATACAGGGGAGACCTTAATTTTGGGAGATATGTCCTGTGGTCTGACGAAATTAAAATTGAACTGTTTGGCCATAATGAGCATCGTTATGTTTGGAGGAACAAGGGGGAAGCTTGCAAGCCTGAGAACACCATCCCAACTGTGGCAGGGGTGGCAGCATCATGTTGTGGAGTTGTTTTGCTGCAGGAGGGACTGGTGCACTTCTCAAAGTAGATGGCATCATGAGGAAAGAACATTATGTGGAAATACTGAAGCAACATCTCAAGATATCAGCCAGGAAGTTAAATGTTGGGCACAAATGGGTCTTTCAAATGGACAATGACCCAAAGCATACTGCCAAACTGATTACAAAGTGGCTTAAGGATAACAAAGTCAATGTTTGGGAGTGGCCATCACAAAGCCCTGACCTCAATCCTATTGAAAATTTATGGGCAGACCTGAAAAAACATGTGCTAGCAAGGCGGCCTCCAAACTTGGCTCAGTTACACCAGTTCTGTCAGGAGGAATGGGCCAAAATTTTTGCCAACTCTTGTGTGGAAGGATATCCAGAACGTTTGACCCAAGTCATACAGTTTAAAGACAATGGTACCAAATACTATTGAAATGTATGTAAACTTAGTAAGTAACTAATGAAAAATGGTCTAAAAGCCTCCTCTCATTATTCTGTCATTTAACAAATAGAAATTATTTTGGTAATCCTTGACCTAACACAAGAAAAGTTTAGTCCGATTTCATGTCAGACAGAGAGAAAAAAAATTCTGGTTTCAACTGTAGCTGCGAGAACTAATGTGAATTGCAGGACACATTGATCATCAACACTTCGAACGCACCTTGCAGCCCTGGATTCCTCTTGGGGCTAGGTCTGAGGGTTTTACTTTGCCATCAATCGGGATTCCTGCTCCCACGACTGGGGTTTGTCGCATTGTGGCCTGAATCCCCGTCCGACAGGTGGGCGCAGAAAATGTGGCGTATGGAAGATCATTCCCGGTGTTGATCGGGGGCCTAAGTATCCCCTCGAGGGACCTCTCCCCGGGTGATGCTGGCCCTCACCAAGCACACTTCCTCTGTGGCGGTGCGGCGTGACCGGCTCTAGGTCACCCTGGAAAGGCTCGAGGCGAAGGTGGCAAGTGTTACTTTACAGCATCCCCCACCTGAGCCGTGGAATCAGTGCCCACTGTGCCCTCGCCGCCCTTGAGCGGCAACGGAGCCCCCTGCTCCCAGCTTGACTGTCAACTAGGGTCGCCAGGGCAGGAACCGGCCCACGTACACCAGCGTCAGGGGTCTGCGCCAATGTCGGCAAGCCTGTCCCGTCCTGCACAAGGACCAAGGACTCTAAAGCCTTGTTTCCATAGGCCTGGTCTGGGGTCAATAGCCTCTGTCTGTTTTTTGCCATCTTAATGAAGATCGTTTATCCAAGAAATGTCATACGCACTGCTGCTGGCGTACTGATGGTCTTCCAGTGACTGCGTGGAGGTGTATCCAGTCCCAACCCCCGCATTGTTGTGCCGCTGTTGATCTGTGTTGATGCTCCTGTAGCACTGGTCTTTTTGTAGCTGTCTTGCCAGTGGAAATGAGGATTAACACAAGAGCGAGTCACAGGGTGTGTCAAACCCGGTGGTGCAATGAAAGTGAGGGGTGACCCGAAAGATGGTGAAAAATGCCTGAGCAGGGTGAAGCCAGAGGAACTTTGGTAGAGGCCCGCCGTGATCCTGATATCCTGACGTGCAAATCGATTGTCCGACCTGGGTATAGGGGCAAAACACTAATTGAACTATCTAGTAGCTGGTTCCTTCCAAAGTCTCTCTCAGGACCACTGGTGACTGATGTCTTGCAATTTTATCTGGTAAAGCAAATGATTAGAGGTCTAGGGGTAACAGTGGGTAAGAAGCCCGGTTCGCTGGCTTTGAGCAGGATGTGGAATGCGAGCCACTTCATGGGCCACTTTTCGTAAGCAGAACTGGCGCTGCGGGATGAACCGAACGCCGGGTTAAAGTTATGAGTTGACGTGTGACTTGTATAAGCGCACAGGCATTGTGGGCATGTGGGATTACGGCCCGTGTCCCCAGATACAAGATAAACATGTTCAAATCAAATATAGCTTTACTGATAATTTAATAAATGTATTTTAACACTGGAGAAATAAAATCTATGGAACTTAATTTATTTATTTATCTTTTAAATGTGTTATTTAACTACATTTTTACATTGGTCCCATTGGCTTGTCAGCCTCTAAAAAGAAGTTTTGAGGGGTTTTTTTAATTTATTTTTTTTATTAAATATACTGATCTTTTGGGTAATTGGCCAGTTTTACACTACTGCAGTTTAGCTGTCACAGGATACAAGTGAATGTAAGTGGATCTTAAAAAAAAACCCCAAAACATTAAATAATGCACAAAATATGGTATTTAAAGGATATACACAAAAATAAGACAAACAAAATCATATCTGAAGGAGCAGTGCAAGAAACACACATGTTCAAATCATTTCATATTACTTGAGAAAGAGTAATATAGTGTAATGTAATATATTACTCAAGTAAGACACTACAATATGGAAATCAAGTAGAAGTAAAAGTATGTCTGAAAACTACTCCTAGAAGAAGTAGTATTTTATCCTGAGTAAATATGTGACTACCCACCTCTACCTGTAGACATTACAACAGCTCTTCTAAGAGTTTCTTTCGGGGTATTACACAATGAGCAAGTGATTAAATAAAAGAACAAAAATAGTTCCATTTATTTTTTTATTTTACAGTATTACAAGGCACAGACATGTACAGTATCATACATCAATGCTCCAAAACACATACTAGTTTTTATAGTTTTTACCATTTGATTCATGTGGAGTGCATTTAATGACTATTCAACTGTAACAAAGTCAAAACAATATCAAACACAATGCCGATTTATGGTTAAAAAGCTGATGTTTTGTAATGCATTTGAAAAAAAAAAAAAAACATGGTGCGTTGCTTGTTCTTCAGGCTGGCATAGCTGTCATCCTACACCAGGGGATGCTCTGTTCACTACAAGCAAATCAAATAAAAATTACAACGGGGAAAATCAAAAGTCAATCATTATTATGATTACATGTACGTATAACATTTAAAATAAAACACTTATTTTTTACAAATACTTTTTACAAGTCTGGAGTAAGAATATGATTCCAAAATGGTTAAGGTTCAAACATTCAAAATAAGGTTTTACTGAAGTACTTTTTCATCAGATACTTTTTCCACATTCACTTGATTCTTTTTTTTTTTTTTTTTATAAAAATCATGATTTGTGTAGTAGGTCCTTATCACCCTGCCACAGTAACATTATATGGTTATAAAATACTGCTGCTGCTGATGGTACTACTGTTGCTACTACTACTGCTACTACTACTATTACTACTACTGCAGCTACTGCTACTACTACTGCAGGTACTGCTACTAATACTACTACTACTACTACTACTACTACTACTACTACTAGGCACCTGAACAGCCCTACCACTACCACCAGCACTACTCCCTCTCCCTTACCTCCTTGTTACCGCAGGTGCCACAGAGGCAGCCGAAGAGCCCGTTGACCATCTGCACGAGGCAGAGGATGAGCTGCAGGATGGAGGCCACCAGCAGAGTGGAGAACAGGCCCAGGTTAAACTGGACCACGTTTTTTGGGAGCTCACACCACTTCCACATGTCAGAGTTGCCGAGGTAACTCCCATTACTGAGGACAAGATAGCAGCAGAAGAATCAGTATTTTTGGTCATCTTTGCATACCTCATTAGGTTGTGATTTTTTTTAGTGCTAGATGTAGGCTTTATGGCTTTTTGCACATCACTAATATTTACATGCATTCATTTTTTTGGCACAAGCACAGCTTTAGAACACGCTAGATTGCACTGCTGACTGACAGTCTCACTATCTCACAATGTCCTGCCTTTACAATTAAAACGAAACTAAGACAAACATTTTTTGATTAAATGACAGTAAGTATTGTCCTGGTACCCATTGGCGAAGGGTGCTCCCCACTGTGGTACCGGACTCTGTGAGTTGGACCATAAACATGTGGGACCGTTGGACAGGCCCAGCGCTGCCACACTCAGACTGTAGATGGCGCCAACCACACCCAGCGCTGCAAAGCCAATGGACAGGAACATCTGCACAGAGCACACACAGGGGGGCACTGAAGAACTTGTTGTTAATATGCCTGTGATTCTAATTCTAGTTAATGTGGTATTTGTCCTTATACTGCAAAAAAAAAAAAAAAATACTATTGCTATACTATTAATATACTATACTACTCTCCAAACTGACATATTTTAGATCATTATATCAAAAGTGTCAATACGGTGTACAGTTACAATGTTTATCTGCAGCACCGCAACATTAAAAACACAGAAAGTACAACGATCCTTTGCTGGGCCAACTCGGAGAATGAGAATGTCCAGTGGTGGAAAGAGCAGTGAAAATTTGTACACAGGTAAAACTACAGTTACATGGCTAGAATTATACTCAATTAGAAGTGCTAGTACAGGTTTAAAAATCTACTCAAAAAAGTACAATTACCCTAAAAATGTACTTGATTCCAGTAACATAAGTGTATTTACGGTAGTTACTTTTTCCCTCTGGAAACAACTGTTATTAAACACTTAGTAAATCATCAAATCCTGATATACAATCAGCTAGAAAACTTAAAGACCCAAACATCTAACATCTCCAGAAATAAAACCATAAAGTAAAAAGTTCCTGTCCAGACTCACCCCACAGCGGTTGGCGCAGCAGTTGCGGGCACTGGTCAGGTGGATGTGGATAGCTGGAACCAAGACCTGGAGCAGACACAGAGCCAGATGCAGTTGCAGATGCAGTCTATGACACCCGTGGATCGTTATGTTATAATTTGCACATTTTAAATCTCAACATTCATCTAAAACTACTTAATAAAATAAACAAGTCCGCTGACTTCCATGTTAGAAAACTGCATTGCCCAATGGGAGTTGACATTGCCGTAAACGTCATCACAACAAAGAGCTGTGAAGTTGTCGGCACCTCCAGTGGATAGCTGCAGAGCGAGTGGCAGATTTTTTTTCATTTGTACCAATCGGCACTCCAGTGGATAGCTGCAGAGCGAGTGGCAGATTTTTTTTCATTTGTACCAAAATAACTATGCGGTTAATAGCACTAAAAGTTAATTTGACATAATAGGTCTGCGTCTAATTAATGCTCTAACCCATTAAGTAGTAATTATTAAGCCTAAATCATTCATTCGCTGTGCATTAAATCTTTGTTCATGCTTTCTTAAGGCTAAGGTGTAGTTATTATAAAGTGTAACTGTTTATTTAAAAAAAAAAAAAGTCTAGGAACATAACCATGAAGTATAACTGTTTATGGGTCACTATTATACCCAAGTTATATGCACTATGACTATGTAACTTTTTTGGTGGAGCGCCAACACCTGTTTGTCTCCATGGCAGTGTTATTGATTTGTTTGGAATGTATGGCCGCAAACATCTATCTTCACCGAGAGGCAAACCTGCTCACAGCAAGAATGGATGTTTTTCAAGGTATTTAAGACAGATAGAATGTTTCACAGTATAGCATTAAACCTAAGCACAGCAATAACATCTCCAAGGCAAGCAGACAAGACAGACAAGGAGAAGGCGAACCCTGACCAGAAAAGTTACATAGTGCAACTTTAACCGTCTCCCTCATCAAAATACAAATTGGAAGTTGTTTTATTTCCTTCACATCCTGCATGCTGATGTTGTGTCCTTCTTGAGAACCAAAAACAGTCTTTCCCACTATCCTATAATTTCACATCTCCATCTCCTCCATGTTTTTGAAGTCTTTACATTTTCCTTCAGATCATATTAGTGCTCAAATAACAGTCTCCAACCAAGTAGCAACCAATTATTGATACTTGCACCCAACGTTTTTTCTGCTAATTTTAAGTGCGTCACACCCTTGTCGCGCCCTCTACTGTTGCCACTAAACGGTATCGGATCTAATTAAGCATTTTGAGAACAATTGCATCGATTTGTGGGCCTTCCTTGCTCCAGATATGACAATCTTTATATCTATGTCAGCATGCATCAGTTATCAACAAGGCAAATATCGTATAGTAGTATGTGTTATATATATTTGACATTTATGACATTTATTAAAAGTCCCTCTTTATGTCAAGAAATGTAATATCGAATACTATTTTTATTTGTTTTTAATAATACAAACAAAAATCTAATTGAAAATCTAATCTAATCTTAATCAATGAGGGAAAAATTGTGGTGAATATTGTTATGAACATTTATATACATTTTTTCCAAACAATCTGAAAACTTAGGCCTACCTTTTGATATGAAAATTTGATCAGACACTAATCCAAAGAGATACTAAAACTAGTATCGAAACTAGATACTCAGTTGAGAAGGTAACGATAATAAAAAAAAAAGTCACATTCACAGGATGGAAATTAACTTTTCCTGAATAGCTTTAGAATGATCTTGAGCTGTATCAGAACAAGTATAAGACCACATAGACTAATAATAATAATAACTAAAACTACCTGGACGACTGAGGGATTACATAGATATAAGGCCACATGGTAATATAAAAAGAAGTACTACAATTTAATGTTGAAAATTACATTCTATTGTCTAAAGAAAGAGCGTTTTTTATTATCATTGTGGTATCGGAATCGGTATTGAGTATTAAATCTGTTCCTTGGTGTTGAAATACAGTTTGAAATTTTAGTATTGTGACGACACTAGTGTGACAACCAACCCCAGTCTCCCCTACACACAATTCAATTATCAATTCTTATTTATTTGTAACATTGTTTCTACCCACCATGATTCCTCCACCGACCAGCCCGCCCATGTACTTGACCTCCTCTGTGATACGGGGGTTGTTCTCATCATCCTCGGATGCGTACTTGGTGCTGAAGTCGGGGAAGAAGAGGATGATGTTGCAGATGATCGACACTGCGGCCAGCGGGTACAGCGCGATGGCCACGAACTTAGAACAGGCTCCGGTGCACATGCTGACGACCAGGGCTAAGGGAGGGCTAGCCGGGATCCAAAAGCGAAGGGAGGACAAAGGGGGCTTTATAGTGGCACTGGGAGACTGTACTTTGAGCGCGATTATCTTATCTTACGCTTGATATGTCAGGGGCGTGATGTTTGCCAGTGTTTCCACTCAGGTCATAAATGATCATAAAGTCTTCATGCTAATGCAGTTATTTTTGCCTGTAAATGTGTTAAGTGGTGAGGGAAAATTGCCGGTAAATTTTGAGAGAAATATAGGCTATGTGTCAAATATGGCCTTAAAAAGCATTAATAAGAACGTTACTTTATAAATATTAAGAGATGCAATTAAGTAGGCTATATAAATAAATAGTTTATTAATAGTGATTCAGACTTAGCAACTAGGCTACTTAATCAAGTAGGGTAGAGAGCATATATTAGCTCCTAACTAAGTAGTAATTGTTATGCTAGTTAGTGGTTATTACTGCTATTAGTGTTTAGGTTATTATTAAGATTATAGTATAAGTAAAAAAAAAAACAAACCCAAAAATCAACCCTATTGCTAATAATGCTAATGCTAATTGCTCAAAAGTAGACCTGTTATTAGGAAGAAAACAGTTACTGGTTGAATACTTGTAAAATATGGCCTTAGACAAAAAAAAAAATATAATAAGAATAATAATAAGAATAAAAAAAAAATCTATTGCTAATAATGATAATGAACATTACATTAATGGCTGAATACATGTGAAATATGGCCTTACATAAATATTAGCATTAATAGCTACTTTATAAATACTAACAGACATAATTAAGCACTTTGTTTGACATTTATTATTAGCCATAAATATGTTGTCCCTGAACTAAAGTATTGGCGCGTACAGATGTAGATTATTGTTTTGGTTACATTATATATATAACTAAATTAATTAGCTTAATTAGCCTTAATAAAGCTTAAAAAGGAGTTAATACAGACTGAACAAATAGTATATTAAGAATGATTCAGCCTTAGTAACTACTTAATTGAGGGATTAAGGTTATATTTTTACTAAACCCAAATCATGCTTAACAAACTTTTTGTTCATTATGAATGAAGTCTTTGTTCAAGCTTTATTAAGACTAATTAGATGAAGTTATTATAATGTGTTACCGTGTTCTTTGTGATTATTGTAAACGTATTGCAAAGTTTGACCCAGGACCTGACCAGATTGATAATCACTAATGAGGTCTAATCAAATATTAACAGGAACTCAGCTAGGTCTAAACCAGGACTATACGAAGACTGAACCAAGACTTAACCAAATCTTTTAAACAAATACTTGACAAGGACTAAACCAGGACTAGACGAGACTCATTAAAAATGAGACAGAACTGGGACTAAAGCCGGAACTAAACCTGGACAAGTATAGACCATGATTATACCAGGACTAAATTAGGTCTAAACCAGGAATACAGTATAACTAAACCAGGACTACATAAAGACTAAAGCAGGACAAACTATTCAGATGGTAGATAACGGGTATTTCCCTGATCTTGTGTGAAATCCATATGAACTCTCGGTGACATCATTCTCTGAGCATGTTCCTGAGAAGCCACGCCCATTCATATGATGTCTGTATCTCTATGGTAACAAAAATATGTCCTTTTATGGCTAATAACAAATCTGCATGGCTGATATATAATATTAAATAACTTGTAATGAAAAGAAAACAATTTATCATCTTTTTATGGATTAACTCATAAAACATATTGGTAATTTTATTTATTTATTTCTTTTTTACTTTAAAAAGTTTATGAATGGGAATTATACCACTAGCAGAAGACAGGAATAGCAGCCAATTAAAAATCCCTATAGCCAGACACTTCACATTTGGTAATCTCTTATGTTTTAGTCCTTTTGGAGCTTAAAATAAAAATGTGTTGTTAGTTTTCATTAAAGTCCCTGTACCCAATTTTTCCATGTATTTGAGCTAAATTTATAGTAGAGCTACTTATATTGTATAAGTAGCTGTTGAGGTCAAAATAAGTTCACTGTGTACTATCTGCACCTGAATGCTAGTTGTTGTTAGCGTTACTGTGGCGGCAAAACTCCGCTCTGGTCTCTGAGAATTGTGAATAATTAGGATGCTCAGAATGCCTAAGGTAAGTGAGGAATTTTGGACTACTGCAAACCATGAATAATTAGATGCTCAGAATGCCTAAGGTAAGTGAGGAATTTTGGACTACTGCAAACCATTTAAAATGAACTAGTTCTGTTTTTTCCCCAGATGCCCTTTCCTGTCCCCCATGGGCTTTGGTAGCAGGCTATCATGTGAGTGTCTTGCTCATCGACACAACAACAGCATAAACTTCAGTCTGAATTGGAACCCTCACTGTTGCCCCTCATACAATCCAGCATATAAATTGTAAAATAAATGATCTACTAGTGCTTTAGACTTTGACATGGAACAAAGTTATTAGCTGATAAATGCCCTTTATCCCAGGTGAATCATGACATCAGACTACGGAGGAGGATTACTCTAATTTCCGATAAAAGTACTCAAAATCAAAATATTTTCTTACCATTCTGACTAGTTCTGGTGTTCTATAAAAGTCTTTCTTAATGATCAATATATTTTTTGTATTTGGGTAGAAATGGGGAGTATACCTTACATTTGGAGTGGTATGTTGAGTTGATACAGAGCCAGTTGTTGGAAAATTCAAAACCGCCCACTCAAATCATGTGACAAGCTGCTCTGCTGTTAAAGTGAGGCATAGGTATTTGTGAGTTCACAAACTAATGAGAATCCATCTTGGCATGGATCTGCTGTAAGGTTAATCGGGTGGGTAGACTAATCACACAGAGCAGCATAGAGGTTTGTGTGGAAGCTGAAAGCAAAGCGCCCAGACGTACTTCAGCCTATTTTAGTGTCAATATGGACTATTTTGTTTGTGCAAAATGTGCAGAAGGTAAGCGCTTTGTGCATTTGTGGACAGGGAAGATGTCTGCGCTTTTCTCTCAACTGGATGTAACAAAAGTTCGATTTTTTGGCTTGTTCCACTTTTGTGACGCTTCAACCAATCAAGATTCAAATAAACGTCATGACATTTTCCAATTACTTTCAGCGAGAAGCATCCCAGATTGATAATGTGTAGAACTCAATTCATGTCAAAATGTCCAAAAACATGACACCAATATAGACCATTAACTGGGGAGAAAATCAAGGTGCACTAGGCAACGTTTCTGAAGGAAATTCCCTCTGCTGCCATAAGATGGAGCCCTACACCAGATTCCCGTATGGGAAGGAAAATAATGTCTTGTTCTACACATTGTCATTATTTTAAGTTCTAAAACATGAGATACCAAAGCAGCGGTACTCAAGAGCATGTTTCAATGCCAATAACAGTACAAATAATGCAGAATAGTTCTTTAAAAAACAATTTATTGTGATCACTATTTATATTCAAAAACTTGATACTCAAAATCGCATTTGGTGAGTAAATCCTTGTACTAAAGGAGTCCTATTGTACATGTACACAACCCTTGACGGAAACCACACATAGAATAGCCCCATCTCATCTGAAAATTGAACCTGTGACCTTCTTGTTGTGAGGCATGAGTACTAACCACTATGCCACCATGCCGCCCACACTCCTCTCTCATCACGGCACTTCCTGTGGTTCCTGGGTCCCTCGGGTGACTCTGAAGGGTAAGCCGTGTCCCGGGATGATGATGTCAGCGGTCTGTAACGCCCTCTGTCTGTGCTGCTGCTGTAGTGCAGGGTTCAGGCTCAGCTCTCTCCAGCTCGATTCGTCCTGGTAGTTCTCAAAAAGGTCCCCGGCCACCAGCAGTTCCCCCCCAGCGGTCCCCCTCACCTGGACACTCACATCCTGCCCGCTGTGGCCCGGGGTGGGCACGATGCTGATCTGTAAACAAACATTGTACACGCGCTTGGTCAAATATGGTAAAGAAAAATGTTGGGAAAAAATTAATGATGGAAAAGTTTTCTTTTTTCCCAAATTTGTTTTCTTTTTTTTGTTTTTGGCCTTGGTTTTTAACATCATATCTTGGGATTTTAACCATCTAAGAAGTACAGCTTTTACAGTTCAAAGGACACAAGTAAGAGACTGTTGGATTGTGTGAAATAAGCAGTGTGTTTTTCCTGTATACATGGAGACTGTGCAACAGGCTAACTAAGAAGGTAGCTATACACCTCTGAGATGCTACAGGCTTTTTACAGCAAATGTGGCAGCAAAAATGGCAGAAAACCTTTCAGAAGACATACTCTGAGACCTTCTAGAGGAAACACTCCGAGGGAATGAACCATTTCATCACCAACTGCAACAAGCGGAGCAAGAATGAGGCTTAGAAGAGGTTTTTCTGTTGTGTTCACTCGGTTCCCCGTAGAAACTGCTGTGATGCTGCAGGACACAGAGGAGGGACACTCTACGGACAATCTCCACCTGTCCAGCCGGTGCCTTTCCCTCCCTTTCCCTTGCTGTGTGTGCGGGCCGCTGGAGGACCTCAGAACAACAACGGAGACCTGGTATCGTTTGACTCCCCTGTCCTCCCAGAGATGTCTGCAGCGGAGAAGAAGGACCTCCATATCCTGTCCATCAAAGTCCTCCATAGAGCCGAGCTGTCAGGCATTCCGGAATCCAGTGATCGGGTGTGTTGGCCCCAGGTTCTTCCCCACGAGGCTGCTGGAGGTCCCTGTACCACCCCCAATGGAGAAATGCTGTGCAGATCTCCAGTGACGGGTGGTGCACGGGGCCTTGGCCACAAACAGACATGTGGTCCACTTTGACCCAAGATCAGGTCTGCCAACAAGAAGAGACACTAAAACACCTGTGGTTGTCCTGTCCTCGGCTGGCTCTCCTCTCAGTCTGCTGGGACACTGGCTGCAGACTCTGGACAAACACTGACCCGAGAGCTCTTCGTGTTTGGACCCAAGTTCTCTGTGACCAAACACAGAACTGTTGTTTTAATAAACTGGGTCCTGGGTCAGGCTAAGATGAGCGTGTAGCTCACCCGAAGGAACCACATGGCTGGCTCGGGCTGCACAGACCTGGAGCTCCTGTTAAAGAGACTGGTGGGGACACGTCTCAAAGTGGAGTTCACGTACAGTACACTGGTGGGGCTGGTGGAGGACTTTGAGGCTTTATGGACAATGAGGAGGGCTCTGTGTTCAGTGAGGGAGGGGAAGTTAGTGCTACACCTGTAGGGAGGGGCTGTAACGTGATGGATGTGTGATTGTATTGTATGGCTTTGCGCATTTCTTTTAAATTGACAACTGACACATAATAACTGTACTGTTAAAAGTCAAAAAGTCTCTCTCTCTCATTACAGTATTCAGGGTATACTATGGCAATTCATCAGAAATGTGCCAACACATGTCTGTATAAGAGATTAACCAAAAAATTGCAGGAATATCCCTTTATATGCTTATTTGGCACAGCATTACATTGCTGATTTGGTTCATTTTTTTTATTTATAGTAGCGCTTTAAAAATTGTATTATTGATGACTGAGCCTACTCGATTATATAGTCTAATTTTACATATGTCAACAATGACTGGAATATATACTTTAAAAAAAAAAAAAAATATCTCCCAGATCTAATAAGCGTTTATCTACTAAATTTAAACTTAATGTAATCCAGGCCCTGAACCAGCTAAAACCAAGCCTTAACAAGGACTACGTTGTCAAGATTAATTAAGGATAAATCAGAGCTGCAACAGATCTAGGTCTAATTTAAAAAATATAATTTTGATGAAAGACTATGTGTGCCACAAATATTGGCGTTATTTTAAATTTACTTGAAAAAATATATGTATTTAAAGATGCACTATTTAAATTTTCTGTTGCACTTTTTACACCAGTACACCATAATAGAGGAGAAAAAAGTATGCTGCCACAAAGTTACACACTACCTTGTAACATTTATTGATGACGTACTTTGATATCTCAATTAATGAAGCTACCAAAACTGTTACGTGACACTGACACGGAACTGTCTTTCTTACCACACCT
>JACM01067381.1:0-16930 GCA_000787095.1 Periophthalmodon schlosseri
TAATGAAAATTGTCCTGATTTAAGACACACAGCACAAGCCTGAAGCAAAGCACACAGTCCCTGGGCTTTGAGACCTTCCATACTCTACCTGAAACTGCATCATAACGAGTGCCACAATGAGTGCCACAACAAGCACCATAATGAGCGCCACAATGAGTGCCATAACGAGCGGCATAAGAAGTGCCACAACGAGCGCCATAACGAGTGCCACAATGAGCGACAGATCGAGCGCCACAGTGAGTGCCATAACGAGTGGCATAATGAGCACCACAATGAGTAGCACAAAGAGTGCCACAACAAGCACCATAACGAGCGCCACAATGAGCGGCATAATGAGTGCCACAACAAGCGGCACAACGAGCAGCATAATGAGCGCCACAACGAGTGCCACAACGAGCGCCACAACGAGTGCCACAATGAGCGCCACAGTGAGCGCCACAACGAGCGCCACAACGAGCACCACAATGAGTGCCATAACAAACGGCATAAGGAGCGCCACAACGAGCACCATAACAAGTGGCAGAACAAGCGGCATAACGAGTGCCACAACGAGTGTCACAACGAGTGCCACAATGAGTGCCACAATGAGTGCCACAATGAGCGACAGAATGAGCGGCATAACAAGCGTCATAATGAGCATCATAACAAGTGGCTCAACAAGCGCCGTAATGAGAGCCACCATAACAAGCAACATAACAAGTGCCATAAAGAGCGGCATGAGCGCCACAAGGAACGCCACAACAAGAGCCATAAGGAGCGTCACAAGGAGCGCCACAAGGAGCGCCACAAGGAGCGCCACAAGGAGCGCCACAAGGAGCGCCACAAGGAGCGCCACAAGAAGCGTCACAACAAGCGCCATAATGAGCACCATAATAAGCAGCAGCATAACGAAGGCCACCATAACGAGCATCATAACAAGCGCTATAATGAGCACTATAACGAGTGCCATAACGAGCGCCATAATGAGCGCCAAAACAAGCGGTATAATGAGCTGCATAATGAGCATTACAACAAGGGACACAACAAGCTCCCCAATAAGCACCACAACAAGCACCACAGTGAGTGCCACAACGAGCAGCATACCGAGCCCCACCACAAGCGTCACACGGAGCGCCACAACAAGTGGCAAAACAAGCACCACAACGAGCGCCACAATGAGCGGCATAATGAGCGGCATAATGAGCCCCACCATGAGCGGCACACAGAGCGGCATAACAAGCACCACAAGGAGCAGCATAAAGAGCAGCACCATAACAAGCGGCACCATAACGAGCGCCAAAAGGAGCGGCATAACGAGCCCCACCACGAGCACCACAGCAAGCGCCATAATGAGCAGCATGATGAGTGGCATAATGAGCACCATAACGAGCGTCACAACAAGTGCCATAACGAGCACCATAATAAGCGCCATAATGAGCAGCAGCATGACGAAGGCCACCATAACGAGCATCATAATGTGGCATAATGAGCATCACAACGAGTGCCACAACAAGTGCCACAACAAGCACCACAACGAGTGCCACAATGAGCAGCACCATAACGAGCGGCCCCATAACAAGCGGCACCATAACGAGCACCACAATGAGCGGCATAATGAGCCCCGCCACAAGCACCACACAGAGCGGCATAATAAGTGGCACAACGAGCAGCACAGCGAGCGCCATAACGAGTGGCAGCATAACAAAGGCTGCAATAAGGAGCGCCATAAAGAGCACCACAACGAGCAGCATAACGAGCATCACAACGAGCGGCGTAACGACCCCACCACGAGCGCCACAGCAAGTGGCACAACAAGTGGCACAATGAGCAGCATAACGAGTGGCATAACGAGCACCATAATGAGCGCCACAACGAGCACCACAAGGAGCACCATAACAAGTGCCATAATGAAGAAATGAGACATAACTTCGGTAATGGCATCTGTGTAATCCCTCGTCCAGGTGCATGTCATCACAAAAAGAACACTGAATTCTGTCAACTGGACAAAAGCTTTTAAGTGTCAGTCCAGGCCCAAGTCCACAGGGAGCAAAGACACTTAATGGAACAGTTCTGACTTTGAAACTCAAATTCTCCTTAGTCAGTTTAGTCTGGACCCTGAACATGTTTGACCTCTCATTCAAAAGGCTTCTTCAGTTCTGACAAGAGTTCTGTAAGTCACTTCCTTATATCTGTATGAAGGGAGGAGCTACACTGACTCCAACACACACCTAACGCCTTAGTCATTTTCAAGACACTGATTGGTTATGTCATGTTGTTTTGATCTGTTGTTTGGTCTGCTTGTCTATAAACTGTAAAACGTCTTTAGAATATTAAAACATCTCCTTATATGAGTATTGTTTTAATGTAAGTGCTAAAGGTTCGTGAGTTTGTTCATATTCGCGCTGCACACTCACAGTATCGGCTACATTCAGAGACTTTTCACCTTTGACCTTTGTTCTAATAATTCTTTTGATTAAATAGAGAACTAATTTGTATGTATTTTAAATACAACATGATCCATGTAAACTCATCACTGTGATATATGGACAAGGTGCACTGTGTAATATTTCCAGTGTGGGGTCTGCCACCTGCTTGTCACCATGGAGATATTATTGAGAAGTTACTTGGAGCACCTTTAGCAATATATATTTCTGAAATTCTTAAATAGCTTTGCAGAAGACAATATTTAATGTGTTAAAGCAAATAAAAAGACATATGAAATGTATTGCAAACATGATGGAATCCAAATCTACAAAATCAAACAAACATGGGCTTGTTTTAGGTGGAGCTCTCACCTGACACAGACACACACAGCTCCTTGTTGACGGTGGGGGTGGTGGCTGCAGAGTTGGTGGAGGAGATGGAGGAGGTGCTCTCTGCTCGGGCCAAAGGAGCTACAGGAGGAGGACTGGCCGAGTGCACTGGAGGGCTGAACGGGCGGCTCTGAGAGGAACAGAGTCATATTAAATCAAACCTATTCTTCAAACTGTTCTTTTCAGATCTTTAACCATGTTCTAGTCGTTTCATTGAGCCTCTCAAGTTGCATTTGGAGTGATTCATGTTTGAGTGACGTACACACCCGCTGTGACATGCGCGCCAACTGTGATGTACACACTTCTCCCGTTTTATTTTCTTAATCAGTGATACTCGTAGAATTTGGCAGCATCGCATAGTCATTTTGGTACAAATGAAAAAAAAATGGGCTGCTTGCTATTGTGATGTGCAGCTATCCATAGAGCTTTTTTGAGTCATAGATGATTCACAGAAATTATGGCAGTAAGAAAAATCTGCATTATGATTTTTTATGAAATATAAACTTATTTACTTCAATTAGACCTTACAAAATGTCCGAGCAAAGATAATAAATATCAGAATCTTAAAGATGCGCTGTCACTTCTCTGATGAGTGATGAGTGAGTGCGCACTTATTTTCCTTGATAGAATGTTCCACATACTGGCATTAAACTTATAAATCTTCAAGGAGACAACCAGGTAATGGCACCAGCCCAATTTACAGGTCAGATCAGTGGAGAGGCCACCCCACTCACAGCAAGAATGTATGTTTTCAAGGTATGTTTAGCAATATAAGAATCTGTAATAGAATAAATGAAAGAGAGATGGGTTTAATGCTACACTTTGGAACATTACAGATAGTATTTTAGTCTAATTAAATTGTACAATTGTACAATACAAACATTGTAAATGTTGATGCAATCTTACCCCATCCACAGTGGGCTTGCCTGGAGGGAGTTTAGGCCGTGATGGGGGTCGAGGAGGAGGAGGAGGAGGAGTGGGGTTTACTGATGAAGGTGTAGTGGGTCTCACAGGAGAGGAAGAGCCTGCAAAGAGCAAAACATACAGTGGGGCAAAAAAGTATTTAGTCAGCCACCAATTGTGCAAGTTCTCCCACTTAAAAAGATGAGAGAGACCTGTAATTTTCATCATAGGTACACTTCAACTATGAGAGACAGAATGGGGGGAAAGAATTCAGGAAATCACATTGTAGGATTTTTAATGAATTAATTTGTAAATTCCTCAGTAAAATAAATATTTGGGACAGAATGGGGGAAAGAATTCAGGAAATCACATTGTAGGATTTTTAATGAATTAATTTGTAAATTCCTCAGTAAAATAAATATTTGGTCATCTACAAACAAGCAAGATTTCTAACAGACCTGTAACGTCTTTTTTAAGAGGCTCCTCTGTCCTCCACTCGTTACCTGTATTAATGGCACCCGTTTGAGCTTGTTATCAGTATAAAAGACCTGTCCACAACCTCAAACAGTCAGACTCCAAACTCCACTTTGGCAAAGTCCAAAGAGCTGTCAAAGGACACCAGAAACAAAATTGTAGACCTGCACCAGGCTGGGAAGACTGAATCTGCAATAGGTAAGCAGCTTGGTGTGAAGAAATCAACTGTGGGAGCAATTATTAGAAAATGGAAGACATACAAGACCACTGACAATCTCCCTCGATCTGGGGCTCCACGCAAGATCTCACCCCGTGGGATCAAAATGATCACAAGAACGGTGAGCAAAAATCCCAGAACCACACGGGGGGACCTAGTGAATGACCTGCAGAGAGCTGAGACTAAAGTAACAAAGGCTACCATCTGTAACACACTACGTCACCAGGGACTCAAATCCTGCAGTGCCAGACGTGCCCCCCTGCTTAAACCAGTACATGTCCAGGCCCGTCTGAAGTTTGCTAGAGAGCATTTGAATGATCCAGAAGAGGATTGGGAGAATGTCAGATGGTCAGATGAAACCAAGATAAAACTTTTTGGTAAAAACTCAACTTGTCATGTTTGGAGGAGAAAGAATGCATCCAAAGAACACCATGGGGGTGGAAAACATCATGTTTGGTTGTATTTTTCTGCAAAGGGACTGATCCGCGTAAAGGAAAGAATGAATGGGATTGTGTATCGTGAGATTTTGAGTGAAAACATCCTTCCATCAGCAAGGGCATTGAAGATGAAACGTGGCTGAGTCTTTAAGCATGACAATAATCCCAAATGCACCGCCCGAGCAACGAAGGAGTGGCTTCGTAAGAAGCATTTCAAGGTCCTGGAGTGGCCTAGCCAGTCTCCAGATCTCTACACCATAGAAAATCTTTGGAGGGAGTTGAAAGTCTGTGTTCCCCAGTGACAGCCCCAAAACATCACTGCTCTAGAGGAGATCTGCATGGAGGAATGGGCCAAACTACCAGCAACAGTGTGTGAAAACCTTGTGGAGACTTAAAGGAAACATTTGACCTCTGTCATTGCCAACAAGGGTATATAACAAAGTATTGAGATGAACTTTTGTTATTGACCAAATACTTATTTTCCACTATAATTTGCAAATAAATTCTTTAAAAATCAGACAATGTGACTTTCTGGATTTTTTTTCACATTCTGTCTCTCATAGTTGAAGTGTACCTATGATGAAAATTACAAGCCTCTCTCATCTTTTTAAGTGGGAGAACTTGCACAATTGGTGGCTGACTAAATACTTTTTTGCCCCACTGTGTGTGTGTGTTATATAAAAAATACCAAACATAATTAGTCAATTATGAAATGTGAGCAGCAGCTCCACAAAAATAAAACATGAGCTGCTAGTTTCACGGAGTACCAGGTGGTAGAGACACATTTACTGTACTATAGTACAACATTAAAGGTATCTGTGTTCTTGCTTTGCCCGGGATGTTCCACAGTATGGCATTAAACATATCTACTGTGTGTTTACTACAGGTGTTCACAACTCAGCTGATAGATGAGTTTAATTCCATACTGTGTAACATTCAAAGCAAAGCAATAACATATCTATGCAGGTGGCGGACTCTCAAAAAGTTACTCTGCTACTTTCTCTAAAAATTCCCAAATAAGCTTCAGTGCCATTTAAATTAAAGAAGCAAAGAATGATGGGATATGTAGCTGTTATGATCTTTTCCACACTCACCACTGTTTGTGCCTGATGTGGGTCCTGGGGATGCCACCGTGCTGTAGGCGGGGGCCTGAGGGGGCGGAGGGGGCGGAGCCATGCCCCTGCTCTCCTGGCCTGTGTCTTTGGGTGATCCTTCAACACTGTCCTCTTTGGATAGGGACACTTTTGGACTTTTGGGTTTCTCTTCTGGTGATGGGACAATAGGGGGCAGTAGTGGGGGAGGGGAGTGCATTGTGGGTACATTTGTGTGGGGAGTGCTTACTTGCGGAGGGGGGCTAGTAGGAGAGAGGATTGGGGGAGACATTGCAGGTGGAGATGTTAGATCTTTGGGTGGAGGGGATGTGGATAAAGGCTCTCTATCCTGAGGTGTAGTGGGACCAGATGGGACTTGAGGCTGTTCTGATGGAGAGGTAGGTATAGGGGGCACTGTGTCCTCTTTGGGGCGAGGTGGGGTGGTTGGGGGACGAGGCAAAGGTGCTGGTTCTTGTGGTGGTGAGGGAGACGTGGGTACAGGTGGAGGAGGGGAGGAGGGGGGAGGAGGAGGAGAGGAGGGGAGGAGAGGGGCCAGTTCCTTTGGTGCTGGGGAGTCTTCGCTGAAACACACCCAGGAGTCGGTCGTCTCTTCAGCAGCAGGGGGTGCTGTTTCTGGGCCGAAGAGGTTGTCTAGGTCGGCTATAGAAGGCTTTATGTGTGGGCTCTCTGCTTCTGTTGAGGAATCTGCAAGTAAAGGTGAAATTGTATATACTGGGATGGCACTATGACTTAATCAGTCTGTTTGCTTTTTTTTCTCACTGTCTGACATGAAATCAGACTAAACTTTTCCTGTTTTAGGTCAATTAGGATTACTAAAATTATTTCTATTTGTAAAATGCCAGAAAAATGAAGAGAAGGATTTTGTTAAATTTCTCATTATTTTCTTCAAAGTCAGAAGTTTACATACACTAAGATAACTATGCATTTAAACAATTTGGGAAAACCCAGATGATGATATCATGTCATGCCAAGAACAAAAGCAAAAGACCTTCTGAAGATGCTGGCTGAAGCTGGTAAGAGTGTGTCATTATCCACAGTGAAACGATTACTGTACCGACACAGGCTGAAAGGCCACTCTGCAGGAAGAAGCCATTACTCCAGAAGAAACATGAAAAAGCCAGATTACAGTTTGCAAATGCACACAGGGACAAAGACCTTCATTTTTGTAGACATGTCCTGTGGTCTGAAAAAACTAAAATTGACCTGTTTGGCCATAATGAGCATTGTTACGTTTTGAGGAAAAAGGGGGGAGTTTGCAAGCCTGAGAACAGCTGCAGGAGGGAGTGATGCACTTCACAAAATAGATGGCATCATGAGGAAAGAAGAGGAAATACTGAAGCAGCATCTCATGACATCAGCCAGAAAGTTAAAGCTTGAGCGCAAAGGGTCTTCCAAATGAACAATGACCTGAAGCATACTGCCAAAATGGTTACAAACTGGCTTAAGGATAACAAAGTCAGTGTTTTGGAGTGGCCAATCCTGATCTCAATCCTATAGAAAATGTATGGGCTGACCTGAAAAGGCATGTGTGAGCAAGGCGGCCTACAAACTCAGCTCAGTTACACCAATTCTGTCAGGACGAATGGGCCAAAATTCCTGCCAAGTATTGTGAGAAGCTTGTGGAAGGATATCCAAAACATTTGACCCAAATCACATACAGTTTAAAGGCAATGGAACCAAATACTAATAGTTGCCCTACAGACTTGAACTCTATCTGCAAATGGATGTGCATTAGTCCTGGACACATCTGCAGCCTGCCCGTCCATGGGAGTGGATCTCTCCTTCATTGTGGTTCTCCTCGTGGTTTCTCTTTTTCCCACTGGGTTTTTTTGAGTTTTTCCTTGCCGAGAAGGAGGGTCTAAGGACAGGGGCGCTCTGGGACAGTTATCCATTTGCTTGTTTTCTGTTGATTAATTTGCTTGTCTGTTTCTGTTTTCATTGTTGATTTTCTTAACTTAATACTAATGAAATGTATGTAAACTTCTGACTTTGAAGAAAGTTATGAAATACAGTCTAAAAATTCCTTCTCTCATTATTCTGGCATTTAGCAAATAGAAATAATTTTGGTAATCCTAACTGACCTAAAACAGGAAAAGTTTAGTCTGATTTCATAGACAGACTGGAAACTTAGAAGAGAAAACTGATATGAGTTTGAATTGTTTTGACCTGTGTAAATGCTTCTACATCGTGGACCTTTTTTTTTTATTCTTGCACATATATATTTTATATGTGCATTTAATCAGAAAGCATGATATTGTCCAATAATCAGGAAGTGTGCATTAGCATGTTAGTTGTTGTTAGTGTTAAACACGGTAAAACTCCGCTCTGGTCTCTGAGAGTTGTGAAAAGCACTTGTAAACTCATCATGGTAAATAATTAGGATGCTCTGAATGCATAACGTAAGTGAACTATGTTTTTTGAAGACATTACAAATCAGGTACACTGCCTTAATAAACGAAAATAAGCTCTACATTTAAGAGAAGGAAAAATATAGTGATATACTGAAGAAAAAGATGATTACCAGGATTCTCCACAGAGCCGGCAGTCAGAGGCGGAGTCGGAACGTTTTTGGGAGGAAGAGGAGGCGGAGCTGAAACAAAAACAGGCAAAAATCAGAATCTAAAGGGAGGAAGAGGAGGCGGAGCTGAAACAAAATCAGAATCTAAACGATGGAACATGAGACACAAAGGGACATTTCAAAAACATAATTATCCTTGAGTCAATAATGTTCCACAGTATGGCATTAAATGTATCTAAACTAATATTTCTCCAGGGAGGTGATGCCACCTGGCCAAGTTACAAGTCATATCTGTGGGGAGGCCGCTTATAGTAAAAATGCATATGGTAAGAATGCCATACTGTGGAACATTCCAGGTAAACAATGACTCAACAGTGATCTCCATGGAGAGAAATGATAAAACATGCATCACAGTGCAGTCACCAGGCCAAATGGAGGCTGAGGTGCCAGGGAGAGGTGCTAGGGAGAGGTGCCAGGGAGTCCTAAAATGAACCCCTCCACGTCTAATACAACCACACGCTCATTTAGCTATTACATGGTGGATGGCTTTATTGACATGGGTTAGATAATGCAGTGGTACGATGAAAGGGTCCATGTGGTGTGGGGCATTCATTTCAGCGACAGAGTCATGTGACACGGGCTGCCGAGACTTACTTCCTGTTGGGAATGCTCTGCTCAAAGAGGAATTGGACTCTGATAAAGAGACTCCCCAGGCGTCAGATAGAACCGCTAATGTTCAGAAAGAACACAACAGGCAGCATCAGTCAATCAATGTCTACCACCAATGTCTCAAGTATTTCGCCTTCCAGGGGGTCAAAGGTCACAGTTATAAAACACACCAAAGTCCATTATAATCCACTGCTCAGATATTTGCACACACATTCCCAGATGGGGTCAAGGGTCAGCTGTAGGCTTGTCCTCATGTCAGCATCCTGTTATACGCAACATTTTTCACATTCAAAAGATAAAATATTTTAATTTAAATTGTTAATTGCTATGGCAACAGTCCATGGGTTTCAGAATGATGGCCAAATTGTCAGTGATATGACTATTGGTGGGTTTCAGAGGATATCACCACATTCTATAGGCCAATCATATTTAACACAGATGACATCACCACATTCTACAGGCCAATCATATTATGTTGTTGTTGTTGAGTTGTTGTTGTTGCTGTTGTTGTAACACAGTGAAGTCTTGGGTCTAGTCTCTCATAGAAATGATCAGGTTCAACATTTGTGAATTTACCTTTTGGATATTTCATGGTTAAGTACAATGTAATCAATAGGGAAATCTGACCCTTGACCCCATCTGAGAGTATGATTGTGTAGAATGTGATGATGTCAAAGTTTTTTTTTTTAGCTAACAGACGAATACTGACAATTACTTGACTGATGTCAGCACATTTATGACACTCTACTGTAAACTGACTCTATAATCTTGTCTAGATTAAAGCCTCATCAGGAGCTCTCTGTGTGACGCTGGGCCTTGAATGGAATGAAAACATGAATCTGTGTCAGGATGTTGTTAGCTTCGCATCACAAAGCAGTTACATAACAACTAAAGCCCAAGAGCAGCACTAAGTCTGACAGGGGCCGACAGGGGCTGACAGGGGCCGACAGGGGTCGACAGGGACAGACAAAAGTGGGTCACAATGAATCTACATGTCTAACAAGGAGAACTGTTATTAGCAGGGCCTTTGGCATTAACTTCAACTTTGACCTAATATTTGCAAGTACTTTTTTGTTTTTTTGAGTTTTTTCTTGCAAAGAAAGAGGGTTTGAGGACAGGGGGTGCTCTGGGACAGTTTATTTGTGAGTCGTTCCGGCAGGAGGAAGGTCTGAGGACAGGAGTTGCTCTGTGACAGTTTATCTGTGAGTTGTTCCTGCAGGAGGAGGGTCTGAAGACAGGGGGCACTGTGGGACAGTTCTCCATGTGCTTGTTTTTTATGAATGTTGTTATTCTGCCTGTTATAGACCAGTGTCTGTTTCACTGTTGGATTTTTAAACTTTCTCTTGGTTAAATCTTGTTGTGATTTTGGGGCTTTACAAAAATAAATTGAATTAAAAAGTTAAGGACATAATAGTAATAATGACTGCTTGAGTCATTCTGTTTCAGTTTGAGTCATTTTGTTTCAGTTTGAGTCGTACTATCTGTTTCAGTTTGAGTCGTTTTGTCTGTTTCAGGTCTAATTTATGGCTCCATTAGTTCTAAATGGGAGCGTACTCAAAAATGTGAATAAAATGGACTATAATTGTAGAGGAGCTTTTGTACCACCAGAAGGACCGCACACCACAGTTTGAAACATAATCCCATTACAATAATACAACAACTGTTTACTTTACCTTCAGTTTTCTGTTCCCCAAAGGCAGTTTCCAAAGGCGGCCCGAATAAGGCGAGAGCATCCTCTGTAACAAGAGACTGACAGCTGCCAACACATTAATCATAAGTCGCATTATTCTTTCATATTTGAATTCATAGATAAATATGAATCGAACATAAATATAATGATAAGTATTATTAATTACATGTGAGGCTGACAAGCTGATGAAGCTGCCACAGGTGGAACAGTGACGACACGCCGAGGTCGTATGATGTCGTCGTCTGAAATAAAAAAAATAAGTAAATAAAAATAAATACAAGAAGAAAATGTGATGTGTAGAATGTGTAATAAAATGTCCAGATAATGTCCAGATGATACTCACTGGAGCTGTTCCTGTTCAAACCCTGTGATGGGCCAACACAGAAACACACATCAGCCATTTTGTAGATAAATATTATAATACACAAACACATGTCAGCCATTTTGTATATAAATATTACCTTACCAATTACCTATTGAGTTTGTCATTTTCAAATCACAAATGCTGCAGTTACTGAGGGAACGGAATGAAAACCCTGCTCTCCCTGGAGTGCAAACCTCTTAAAATGTGTGTTTTTAAATATAAATAGGTGCAAAGATCCAGATCAGCTTTTGTCTCTGAGCCTTTAGGGCAAAGATCTTAAAATAATTATAAAATGTTTAAAATGTTTAATAATGGAGCAGATAAAACATGATTTTGACTTCAAAAACACCCTGCGGTCTACACAGACACCTTCATGCTCTGATGGAATCTTATTGTTAAGCTTGATAATGAAAGTATGTTATTTCTCCATATATAGTCTTCTCTGCTTTTTCAGCGTGCCATATACTGTAGTCCAGTTATTTAAACACTGGAGGCTAAACATTTAAACACTGAACATAAACGAAAAGAAGAAAAATGAAACACAGATAAACAAATTCTACCAAAGGAAATATACTGAAGACATGTCATAACAAGGCTACATCATTGAAGGAGGAGAACGATGCTATGAGGAGCTAACTTCAAAGAACCAAATGAGATTCTCCATATGGCACCTTTACACGCTCAAGCATAAAACCACATTAGGGAAGAGTCTGAACCCATCATTTAAGCTTTAGTCTAAGAAAAAACATTTTAAAAGAAGTAGAAGATGAGATGAAGGAAAGAAAAAGAGATGGACTCACCGGGCTGCGTCTCTGTGACCAGCAAAAAGGAAGAGAGAAGAGAGCCCTGGTCAGAGAGTGACAGGTCAGTTCCAGTTCTTAAGAAACTACAGACTATAGTTTCTTATATCTACATGGAGATCATTGCTTTGGCTGGGACGTTCCATAGTGTGGCATTAAATGAATTCATCTACATGACACCACCAGTTACAGGTAAGAACTGGGGAGAGGTGATCATGTAATAATACAAGTTTTTGAGGGTATTTTTTTGCAATAAACACAGATTGAATAAACTGAATAAACAGTGGGTAGATGTGTTTAATGCTCTACAATGGAACATTCAAGACAAAGCACCAGCATCTTCATGAGACAAGCACAAAGCAGACCCATGACCAAAAATGTTACAAACTGATCTTTAAGTTTGAGCATTATTTTTTAAGTACGATTGTTGGCTCCTCAAACCAAAGGTTTACTCAGGAGTCTATTTCTCAAAATGTCTACATGTTATTTTTACTGTAAATATAGTTTAAGTAACACTTTTAGTCAAATGGGATTCTAGCGTATTTCTGACCTCCTAATGGGTCCTAATGGAACATATTGATCAAAATACGTCCCATTTCACCATCTTAGAATCATATCTGTGTCTCTCAGTGCCCCTCCCTCCTCTGTTCATATCTGTGGACATGATGGACCTGACTGAGCTCATGTTCCAGTTGTGCAGTGAGCCATGATGATCACAGTGATGTAATAAGGGGCGGAGCTAGCTGCAAAGCCTCATTTGATTGGATGGATTTGATTTATGCAGGAAAAACTACAGTTAAATATATTTTGTGTCTTTCTAATTATTAACTTAAATCTTAAAGGTGCACTGTGTAACTTTTTTTGCTGGAGGATCCACTGCTCCCTGCTTAATGTTAATGCTTTGCCTGTAATGTTTCACAGTATAGCATTAAACGTAACCATTTACATATAGACAAGCAGATGAAGTTACAGGTCAGATCTGTGGAGAGGTAACACTGCTCAGTGTAAATATGACAGTTTTTCCATATTATTTTGTCACAATAAAAGAACCTGCAATGTAATAAAGATAATAAGATGGATAACTTTAATGCCATACTGTGGAACCTTCAAGGCAAAGCATCAGAAACATCGTCATGGAGACAAGCCATTCAAAATTTTAAATTAACTTCATTTTATTTTTTAATTTTAAACTTTATATAAACTCTGCGGATGTGGACGTCTGCTCATCTGAGTCATGGTGTTAACGACAATTCCCACAAGGCTTTGCTACAATGAAAAAGTCTCACTAAAGACTTATCCAACTTAAGTGCCCCTGTGTTATAAATGATCTGATTTTCTACCAAACAAAGAAATATATTCAAAATATCTATAAAATATATACTGTAAAGATGTTGTGGTCAGAAACAACAGGGTTTAGAAGCACATTAGTTTAACAGCAGAGCAAAGCCAGTCTTACCGGACTCCTCTACAGGTTAGCATCATGAGTGAACGCAAAAAAATGACAAAAACAAAAGAAACAAAAGAATTAGAAAAGAGCATTAAGCAGATTACAACTGCAAAGCAGCATTCAGAAGAATATATCAGCATATGTTACAACACTGTTCATACTCTGCAGCTGATGCAGATTCTGATGCACATTCACTGAGGATGTGATGCTAACTTAAAGCACTGCTCTGTCTGAAGCTCTGTTACTCAAGTTAGACTTTAATTTGAGCTTTGTTTTAACACAATCTGACCATAAAGAACTGACTTAGTAGGACTACAACAGGTGAGCCAATTTGTGCTGTTAAACAAGTCCCTCTCAAATAAAATTACAGTCATAAGCTAGCTAGCATTAGCTAACAGTTTTTCAGTTAGTCACTCTCACCTTTTAGTTGAAAATCAAATTCCTAAACAGGACCATGAGCACTCGGATTGATCACAGGCTCCTGTAAATGTGCTCTTTAAATCATTTTTGGATTTTTTCTTGAGTTTTCAAACGACGTTAAAACTTTTTTGGCAGTGTTTGCTAATGCGTGCATTGTGTCACCATAGTAACTGCTGAGTATTCTACCATGGGCATACACCCCCAGGCACCCACAGTCTGATGTCACTGCAAAGTATCAATAGGCCCCTACACCACCTACCACCAACTCCATGTAACAGATCACATGTAATCTGTGAATGAATAAAACTGGTCCAAGTCCTGACACAGAAAATACACCTTTATAAGTCTGCAATTTGATCTAGAAACACAAAATACAGAAACTAAGACTGCTCTGAGAGGCCTGTGAACTTTAGTCCCTCTGCTCCTTTATTACACACAGGACTGGAGTTGCTAAGAGTAACTGAGTGAATGGGACAGTTTATGCGGAAATGGATCCATGGCCCACTAACATTTATATATATATGCATCACCTGCAGATAGAGACGCATACAAGTACATCTCATTCTCAGTATATGGACATATGGAATTCACTCACTGAGGTGCTGGGGTTTAGGCAGTAACCATTCAGTTCAGAGAGAGGCAGTTTACGTTTAAACCAACCATTTCAGCACTGTAACTGGTAACCCAAATGAGAGCGTCATGTGAGGCTCATTCTTCTTTCTGATTGGATAAACAGATTGGCCATCATGTCCATTTTTTTTTGTAATTAAGAATAAATCAGCATTATTTGAACCTGTTTATCCTGCATCTTGTAGAGTAGGGGAGTAGAACCCTCACACTAAGCTCAGTCTGTGGCTCTGGAGTGAACTGAATTATTGAGGCCAGAGGCTCAAATGACCACAAACTGACACACTACTATTGTGCCCACTTTCCTACTTGAATTATTTACCCAGGTCATCCAAGACTTGGCTGAAGAATAGCGAAATTAGGGAAGTGGGCGATAACTATGTTCTATCTGTCCTATTGTTGTGCCCAAAATGTGTCTTGAACAGAGCGGCGTTTCAAGTCAGAGGATCAGTGGGACGTCTGCTAACACAGCACTGACCAATGAGCATCCCCAGATATGTCAGACTATATTTACACAAACAAACAGAAATTGTGCGATTCATCAGATTTAACTGAATAAAAACTAGTTTCTGTTGAAGCTGAATTCTTGAAGGTAACACCAACAAAATGTCTCCTTGTTATTGTGAAACCTGCTCTGAACATGTGTGATTATTGTGTTCATTGAACTGAATAAACTGAACAAACAAGCGAACATCAAACTGTGCTGAACAAACATGCTAACATCAAACTGTACTAAACAAAGAGGCTAACAAACTGTGCTGAACAGACATGCTAACATCAAACTACTGAACAAACAGGCTAACATCAAACTGTACTGAACAAACATGCTAACAAACTGTGTTGAACAAACATGCTAACATCAAACTTTACTGAACAAACAGGCTAACATCAAACTGTACTGAACAAACAGGCAAACAAACTGTGTTGAACAAACATGCTAACATCAAACTTTACTGAACAAAATTGCTAATATCAAACTGTGCTGAACAGGCATGCTAACATCAAACTGTACTGAACAAAATTGCTAACATCAAATTGTACGGAACAAACATGCTAACATCAAACTGCTGGGCTTCTGATGACATCACAACATTCTATTGGCCAATAATACTGTATTTAAAACAGATGAGGGCAGCTCAAATGAATATTGTTCAAATGCAGATTTTTGTTGTAATTTAGTGAGTTCTAGGTTTTAGTCACCAATAGAAAGTATCGCCGTCAAAACTCCAAAAGCTCCAAATTGGCCCCTATGCCCCTATAACTGCTAGCCTTGATGAGCTTCATTTGACTGGAGCCAAATACTGTGTGTGACGTCACACTCACTTAGTCCACTTCTTTATACAGGCTATGGGTTCAACTTTTGTGGATTTTGGGCATTTCTTATGAAAATATGATATAATAAAAAGGGCCCTGAGCTGGGAGTATGACAGCATCACCTTTTACCACAGTAATGACTGATTCTTTGAGCATTTTAGTTTTTGATGCAGGAGTTAAAGCAACACAAAGAAAACATGCACAGCCCCCTACAGCTGGACAAACATGCAGCTGAGCCCTGTTAGCGTGAGTCACTGACCAGAGGAGAGGGGGACAGAGCTATGTTCCCTATAGAGGCTTTGAGCTCGTCCACTGTAGGGGCTGCGATCACACAATCTGGTGGGAGTGGCTTGATCTTGATTTTAAACTTTCTTCTCTGCTCCTCCTCCTCCTCTGATTCATCCGAGGAGAAAAAGTGCGTCTTCTTGGGAGCAGGTGGGAAGGTTAAGGAAAGTTATCTTGGAAGCTGCTCGATACTAATTGAGTTTGTAAATGTAAGATGTCTGTGTAATCCCTCAGTCGTCCAGATCTGATCCATAGTAAAAGCCAGTTGACAGATTTTACTTTTGGCTTTTACTTTGTAAATGTAAGTTACTAAAGTGTAAATTCAACCAGAAGTATTTATGCATTCTTTATTCTTTGTCTTGTCATGTGTCTGTTCCCCTCAGCCAATCACATGCTTTTATGAGTTTCAGTTTTCTGTTATAGGCGACATTTTGAGGACTTTTTGCCATTGAAAAGATATCAGATCTGACTTCTCACCTCTAACCTCTCACCTCAGCCTCTCTATCTCTTTCTCTTCAGCACTACCAATTAAGGCCAAAAAAGGGCATATTTTTTCCAAACAAATCTATCAGCTTTCTGTTTATAGGTGCCATTTTGAGTACTTTTCACCACTCAAAAGATATAATATTCTCTTGATTACCTTTGGTGGGGTCTATAAACCATATAATACCCCAAGTAGTTTCCCCTCTCTTATTTGTCTGTTAAAGTGATGAAGGATATCTCCCTCTTCTAACTCTTCATCGGGTCTTATGCTGTAGCCCTCATCATCAACCTCAGGAGAATTCTGAAAAATGACAGAAAACATGAGATTATTTATATATTCTGCAGTTTAAATTACCATCCATCCATCCATTTTCTTCC
>JACM01032028.1:0-13779 GCA_000787095.1 Periophthalmodon schlosseri
ATATATATATATGTGTATATATATATTCCTTGCAAAAGAAAATTTAATTCAGTCAACTAGACAAAATACATTTTGCTAACCCATCCAAGTGTCTTATTCAGTTCTGACAGGGTTCTGTTAAGTCACTGCCTTACATCTGTCTGAGGGGAGGAGCTAACTATCCTGAGACTAATTCCAGGCTCAGACTGCACGTGGCTGCAAGTATTCTGTATAGTAAAAAATACTAGAGGAGCTCAGATGATACACCGTGCAGTGCGGTGGTGCTGGCGGAGGTGCTGCAGCACTCTGGATTATGTCTGTCGGATTCTATTTTTGCCGGAGCCGACCGCAAGCTTTTCTCTTAATAAATAGTTATTGCATGAATACGTGGTCTCGCGTGTGCAGATTCAAAGGTGGTGACCCCAACAGCACAGCAGAGCCTCTAGTTCTCATGAGAGTGTCACACCACAACTAAACCGATCCAACACAGGAGTCGCAGCTGGACCGGGTGCAGTCTGAGTGAGGCGTAATACACTTGAGTTGGTTACAGGAAGGAGTACCTGTTATAAGTAAAGTTCATTGAACTACCCAAAGGTGTGAAATGTCACCTGAGAAAAAAATTGCATGATTGTTCAAGACCCTAATGACTGATCCAACACCTATTAAACAGGTTGTATACCTTAGACCTGCATTTGTGTTCAGAGATGGATCTTCTTTTCTGACAAATACGGGGCTCTTTGTCCTTATTAGCCTTCTCATTTTAAAGACACACAAACATTTATTTATTTATTTATTTATTTTTTTTTTTTTTAACAAATAGCCTCTGGATTATTGTTTGTTCCTATCTAATGTTGGGTGAGCCTCTGTAACCTATAACATATATATTGCATTTTCCTTGTCTACATCTCTGGAAGTGTCCCCAACCTGCTAGACATAACAGCAGCCAAAATGTAAATAATAGGGAAATAACTAATAGTGTCAAACCAGTGTAATCTGATCTAATGTCGCAATAAGATGGAAAACTATGTAAAAATAGGCAAGCTAATATTAAACCAAAAGAGATTTTAACAGGCTAAATACTAAGTATAGCATGTTAAAGCGTATTCTGACACTATGTATTTACCAGTAGTGACTCAGCAGTTTATCAGGCTGTTCCACCGCACACAGTTTTGACATATATATCTTTATAGACGTGTTGCACTACTGCTTAAAACATGGCGGATTTCCATGGTAGCAGTCAACTTTTGTCGTTTCAATCCAGAGCTCTATTATGAAGCGCCAGGGTCAACATTTCTTTGGATCCATACTGACAAGTCTTCATTTGCCAGAGATTGGGGTGAGTTGATCGATTTTAAAATGACTTATGATACAACATTCAGTCCACAACAGAACTTTAAAGTGCATATGACAGGTTAGACTACACTATCTGTGTAATCCCTCAGTCGTCCAGGTCTGGTCCATAGCAAAAGAAAAATAGAAAATCTGTCAGCTGGACAAAACGTTGTAGGAGTAAAGACGTTTGGCTGCTCATCCAAGCGGCTTCTTCAGTTCTGTTCAGATCACTGGTGGACACTGCCTTATATCTATCTAAACGAAGGAGCCCTGCCTAGTTTTTTCTATTTGGTTAGTTAAGTTTATAATTTTCAGCAGATATGACATACATAGAGGCAATTCCATAACTGTTACTTAGTAACCATACTGTAAACAAGGGCCAAAGCTAATCTAAACATAATAGTGATTACTTGATAAATAAAAATACATGACTACACCTTTATTTTGCCAAATGAAGGTTTAAACTGTTGGAAAAATGTCTTCCTTGTTCATAAATAGTCTGGATTTTGGATGGAATATTTGATGATGATGATGATGATGATATAGGTAGAGGTATTCTGTTTTAGAACTCAGCGCTACTTCCTGTATTTTTGTACTTTTCTCAACTGTTTTCCTGCAAACTACCACAAAACTGATGGAAAGCTATGATAAACATTGTCCACAGGTAGGTGGACCAAACATGGAAGTAAAAACATGGAAACTGCAAAGAATAACAACATGTATGAAATCATTCCAGGACCCAATAATTGTAGACACGGTATGAATGCTAAAGTGAACGTTACTACTGTGTGTTCTTTGTTAACCATGCTGTTTGATGCCTCCCTCTTCTCCTCCGACACTACGCTCCAGTGGTAATTAAGGAGAAAAGGCCGATCCCCTCATGTGGCTTTGCCGAGGCCCGCCCTGCCACTTACTCAAATCCAGCTACTAATTAATGAAGTGCTATGAAAGGGTTAGCCAATCAAATCACACAGCACATAAATCAAACATGGCTGCTCTTCCACTCTGCTGGGATGTGAGGGGTGTAGGCAGATACATAATAAGACATGGAGACTTAGAGTAACATGGATCTAGTGAGTCTAAGAACAAGTGGTAAGTGGTAAGTGTAGTACAAGCCAGAGAAAGAGTTGTTGAATGAGTTAAATAGCTTAAATTACAACAACCTTTGGAGGATAAGCATTCTAAAAAAATCAACAAATATGATCTAAAGTACAAATGATAAGTTAGACAGAAAATCATAGTTAACATCATTATATTTAAGATTTTACTAAAAGTCTTGCCTAGTTTTTTCTATATTTTAAAATTTGGCATGGTCAATTTCACTTCCTAGTCGAACACAGGCAGCATATGTAGAGATAATTCCATAATAACAGTTATCTACAAACCATGTTAAAGGACAAACTCTTACACACATAGACTGTATAAGGAAGTGGACTAAGTGAGTGTGACGTCACCCATAGCGTTTGGCTCCAGCCAAATGAAGCTCATCGAGGCTAGAGCAGTTACGGGGCCAATTTGGAGCTGAGTTCCATATTTGGAATTTCAACCACAAGTATCATAGCAACCAAAGAGCCAATCCAGAGCGAGGCAGATGAAGGTAAGGTGTTACCTTCATCAGCCTCGCAACGCTGTCAACCAAGCCTGTTGCTAACGCTAGCGAGAGCGACCTCGGAGAAAGAAGGCACCTGATTTGTCTGTTATTAATGTTCATATCTTGATTTACAGACACAAAAACGAAATAAAAAACGCAGGATCACGTAGAGCACGTTAATACAAACATTTTAAGACCAACATGACCAGGCTCACTGCAGCAGTTACAGAGAGAGGGGTGACAGTTTTTCAATGTAAAGTGAATTGGAGCCAAAGGAGCCGGAAGTGTGCCTAGTGCGCTGGCGGCTAGCAGGCTATGTCCATTTATATATACAGTCTATGCTTACACAATAGTTATGATTAGATGAGAATTTGCAGGTAACAACCTCTATTTTGTGAAATCAATGTTTAATCTGTCTGAGAAATGCCTTCCTTTGGGGTAAACTGTCCCTGCATTTTGGATGGAATTTTCTGTGTTGATGACATAGGCAGAGGGAGTTTTTGTCACCTCTATAGGTGACTTCCTATATTTTTGTCTTTTTTACGGTGCCACTTATTTGATGTAAAACTATGATAAATATTTACCACAGATACCAAACCTGCCCTTTAAATATTTGTGCTGACAAATATTTCACCCATTGTGCAAAATAAAAACAGATATTGGGTCAATGTCTGACTGTTTCCACTCCTACACCCTGCAAAGGCAATCTGCCAACATGATGATTTTCTTTTGTCTATTTACTGTGGCTATATGATTGTTTTTCTTTTCAACTGATATGACCCTAGATGAGATGTTTTGCCCATGTATCTGGTTTTCTGGTGTGAGGTGAGGTGGTTAAAAATTGCAAACTTGAAAACTTTTCCAAAGTATGGCATTAAAGTTATATTTAGTCAATCACAATAGAGACAAGAACTATGGGACTATGGGAAGTTACAGGCTAAATCATGATAAGAAGTCATAGTTATTTATTGGCAATATAAACACCTGTATTTAAAATGTGTCCTAGATCATTTTAATGCCATATATTTTATTATTTGACCCATCTTCAACTAAGGAGGCAACCTGTCAGTAGCAGTGGATGGCAGTATCAAGAAATCAAAACGTTTTTCATGGAGTAATCGATACTTTGCAGTGACATCACGCTGGGGGTGTTCAGCCTGTATGTTTATGGAGGAATGTTCAGCAGTTATCATGGTGACACAATGCACACATTAGTAAACACTGCCAACCACTGGATTTAAACAACACATTTTCACGAGCCAGTGATCAATGTGAGTGTTTGATTTTCAACAAAAAGGTGAGACTAAGAGTCAGAGTTTAGTTCAAATTAAGCTCAGATATAAGTCTAACTTGAGTAACAGAGCTTTAGACAGAGCAGTGCCTCCAGTTAACATTAATATTCCCTGGTGGTGTGACGCTATCAGCTGCAAGGTATTAGTATCCTACTGGGCTTGTTCTATATGAAAAAAAACAAAACAATACATTTAGAAACATTTTTTTTTTTTTCTGCTAACCAAACATATTTCGCTAACACGCTCTACCGAGTTGCACAAAGCCTTCACCCATTAAACAGATTAATTCCATAGATGGGATGAACGTGAAGACTGGCGGGTAGAGGAGGGAGGAGGAGGAAAGAGTTACCAGAAGGGAGAGAGAGGGCAGATGAGACAGTCCTATTGTGAGTGATGGACAGCTCGGAACACTAAAGAGACCCGAGAGAACGCCCGCGAAGTAGAGGAGCAAGAACAATGTACTGCAAGATGGAGTGGTTTGGAGGGAATTAAAACTCTGGGGACGAAGGTATAAGCTATGACCAAGTAGGCAGCAAGGAAAGATTAAAGCATATAAAGAGGTCCTGAGATAATGGCTCTTTCTTTTATTATTCAGCTACGGTGCAGTGAAGGACAGAAGTGACTAGGGTAAGTGTGCATCGAAGTCTGTGCAGCTCTAGACATAGGTTGGATTTCACATGACATCACAACATTCTAGAATCCCTGCAGTTTAACACTGAGCTGGAGGAGAGGGCACGGTTGGTGGTGTCCAGATTCTAGAATGTGATGATGTCATACTCCATCTGTATTAAATATTATTGGCCTTTAGAATGCTGTGATGTCATCTGAAACACAGCAATTGATGGTTTTCAAATTCTAGAATGTTATGACGTCATACTCCCAGATGTGGGCAAGAGCCAAGTTTTCCCTCTTGATTACAATGTGCTTGAATGTTATGCGTCATACTCCCAGATGTGGGCAAGAGCCAAGTTTTCCCTCTTGATTACAATGTGCTTTGCCATGAAATATCTCAGAAGTAAATCCACATATGTCAAACCCATATAAAGAAGTGGACTAAGTGAGTGTGACGTCACCCATAGTGTTCGGCTCCAGTCAAATGAAGCTCTCTGAGGTCAGCAGTTGGAGGGGAGAATTTGGACCTGAGTTCTATATTTGGAATTTCGACCATGAGTACCATAGCAACCAAAGAGCCAACCTGGAGAGAGGTTGTTGAAGGTAACGCCCCTTCCCGTCCGCACAGCCGGTTTAGCTAGTTTTGCTAACACTAGCGGGAGCAACCACAAAGAAAACGGTGCCTGATTTGTCTGTTATTAATGTTCATATCTTGATTCACGGACAAAATAGCGAAATAAATACCAGGATCATGTACGCAACAGCTAGCAGGTTCGCTATGTCCATTTATATATACAGTCTATGGTCAAACCTGATTTCTGATTTCAATTAGTGACTACACCCTATAACTCACTGTATTACAACAAAAATGTACATTTGAACAATATTCATTTTAGCTGCCCCTCATCTGTATTAAATATTATTGCCTATAGAATGTTATGATGTTCTCTGAATCCTAGCAATTCTATGGTGGAATTTGCTGTGTAACTGCCAGATTGCAGATTTATTGACCTGGCTTATGGTTAATATCCCTGTGATTACTGAGCCTATCCACATGAAACCAGAACTGGCACAAAGTTCAGCGTCTTCACTAGCAGTATAAATAAACTTTTTTTTTTTTTCTTCACAATAGTCTGAGGAAGCCATTATTGAACTCTAAAGATGTGCTTGTTGCCAGTTGAAAGGACTGTTATAGACCCAATCAAAATACATTCAACGTATTCAGATTTTTTTTTTTTTAAGATATTTCTTCCAAAAACAGTGAATGTGCCACAGAGTTATATAGGCCCTTGTCCATCATCTGAAATGATCAAATTCTAGAACATGAACACAACCTATTTCATGGAGCTAAAGGAAAGATGATGATAATCTAGTTAAATTGAAAAATGGGAGCATCGGTGGACTCCCATTCATCCCATAATTAATCCTTCCTTTACATTCACGAGCCCAGATAGTTTATACAATTAGGATTGACTCAAGATATCGCTCTCCCTCCCCCAGTGACGCCCCACGCAAGCCTAGTCCTCCCAGAGCGATCTGCAAATGAATGGTTTTATAAGCCAACAAACTAAGCCAGTATTTATTATAAGAGGGAGCTTAAAGTGCGCCTCACTGATGCTAGGTCGTAAATATGTCAGGACTTTTTGCTGGTGTTGGAGTGTTTAATGGAACTGTTAAATGAAGTGTCGTCAGCTGAGATTTTAACCTTTGGAAGAGGGTAGTTTTGTTATGGGCGGTTTATTTAAGGACAATTTTGGGAGTTGTAACCTGCGAATTGGGCAAGTGGTGTGTTGCTTCTTACGTTTAAATGGTAATGACTGTGGACTCAAGTAAATGTGGTGATCAAATACAATCAAACCAAAGTCAAATAAACATACTTTTGGTCACTTTTGGATTAGTATTTCACATTTTCTAATTTAAAATCATGTCTGCATTTGGAAAATATACTTTATAAAGTTCACCTCTGTTTCCAATGAGGTATTTAAGTGTTAGAGTGCCCCTTGTTGTCAGCAATGGGAATGAACAATCAGAAAGTAAACACAGCATTTTTGAGTGCTGAGAGGAGACAACTTTGGGTTAATGGATTAATGAAACAAGAGTGAAACTGTTGACCATGGGACTCTTGTCATACATTGTTAGTATTTTAGAATATATTTGCAAATTTGTAAAGTAAGTAAAGGTTGAATGGTAGGGAAATTGACTGTTCTGTTGTAATGTCTGGGGGATCAAAGATACAGACTCGGGGTAAAAAGTTGAACAGAGTTTATTTACAAACACGGAAATGTAAATGTGGGTTGACGAAGCAGATATTAGAGAGTGGGGTCGTAGGCTGTCGTCTTCGAGCTGGTCGTAGGTAGCGGGGTCAGAGGCTGGGGTGTTCGTACCGGTTGAGGAGAGCTGGATCAAAGGTTGAGGTGTTCGTACCAGTCGTGGAGAGCTGGGTCGGAGCAGGAGGCGCAGGGTAGTTCCAAGGAGCGGGATCTGGCGAAAAACGAGAAACAGGCAGCTGAGTACGGTGACCATAATCACGAAACTAAACTGAGCCAAGCGAAACTGTACCACGGAGGATACGCGGACAATCTGGCAACGTGTGTCGGATCCTCGGTCCCTTAGTACTCCACAGGTGAAGGCTTGATTGCTGATTGGCTGCAGGTGTGTAATGGGTGGTGCCAGAGTCTCCACCCAGCTCTCAGCACAGACACAGAAGGGAGGGGGAAGACAGCAAAGAACCTCAAGGACAGACAGACAGGGATCTTGACACCAATCTTCCAATTCAACCTTTCTGGAGCTTTTGACAGAATATTTCCTAGGGACTCTTCCCCATATTTTGAGCCAGGAAGGTCAAGAGTACCAAAGCTGAAGCATTAGCCAATAGTTATTTTTAATTTGTCTTAGATTGATGGCAGCAGTTAAACAGACCGAGCAGTTAAACCTTTAAGAAACCCACAAGGACAAACAGATACCATGCAAACATGTCAAGGTCTCCCACAGTCCAGGAATCATGAACTTCACAGCAAGAATGCCCTGGGTTTGATTCCCAAGTGGCATGGAGCCTTTCTTTTGCATGTTTGCATCTTTCTCCCCGTGTCTGGGTGGGTTTCCTCCCTCACTGTGAGCGGGCTTGCATCTCCACAAACGTAACTCTTACTTGGGCTGGAGGAGGGTTTCCTGATAGTTTTCATGTAAATATTGTTCCACATTATGGCATAAAACTTATTTATTTCCACACAGAATGTTCCAGTGTATGGTTTCTGCTTTCTATTTCCATGGAATCATGCAAGTGACGTGCCATCTCCTGAAAGTTACATACTGTACCTTTAAATGATGTGAGTGGTCTTATTTGAGTCATTTTGGACACACTTGACTGATCTTCTGTATCTCTGACGGTGAGCTGCAGCATCAGCCTCTAGTTACAATATAAAGAGCAGATCCTTTTTTTGGAGATGTCAGGTCAGGCTGCCTTGGATAAAAATGTCCTTTTCAGACCACCATCATTTCACCATCTCTTCTCTCTGTCACCTCTTTGTGTAGTGACCATCACAGAACGAGAACAACCATGAGAGGATCTGTCTGACCTGTCAGGCCATGTCACACTGAGCCCTTGTTAAAGTTTGGCCTCCTCTGACCCTCAGCAGAGCTCATCTCAATGCAAAGAAGAAAGGCTATTAGAGTTACTGTTTAGGATTAGGCAGTGCTTACAACAAACCCTGCCAAGTTAGCTGCTGCAACTAAAGTAGAGCAGGGTTTCAATTTGTTTCTTGAATAGCCATATTGTGGCTATTAATGTCTAAAGGTGGAATCCACAACCATTTAAATTTTTTTAATCAGCACATACTATGTTTGAACTTCACAAAAATGAAATGGTCAAATACGTGAAGCTGTCTTCCTTTTGAATTGTTACTGTGACATTTCAGGAGCCCGTGATCAATCTTCAGATAAACCAGTGCTGCTACTAAGCTTGCCTAGGATCCAGAATACGCACTTCTTCAATACTTTACAAAGAAAGCCCCTGTTTTCAAGTGGGCGTGATTGACAGGTGGTGCCAATTGGGGAACCCGCTGTATCGGAAAAAATAAAGGAAAGAAACATCACAGGGGGCTGAAAAACATTGTGTATTTTTGCACAATGAGTAAGCGAACCAGTCTAACTAGTCTAGTCTAGTCTAACAGTCTAATAACTCTATTAATCTGAGATAAATTTTATTGAGAGATTTTATTTTTATTTGAGATTTTATTTGTAAATCATAGGTGACCAATGAGCTCCTTCGTTTCACCTGTGTCACGGAAACGGAGGACTTGGGGACCAGACTGATACCAATCTGTATAAAAAAATACAGGGAGATATCATTCTGGATTTGCCAGGCAGCTAGTTAGCTTCACCCCTCAAGGAATGTTGATGACACCGGTTGTAAAATATCAATTCCTCGTCTAAGCTTACTTACGTTTTCTACTGTAGATCACTCCTGAAAAATGAGGGATTGCATAAACATTTTCTACTCACCCTAACTAGCATATCGTGCATACGTGTCGATGTCTGTACACTACATGTTTGAAACTTTGATTGGAGCACTTCTCAATCCTTGAAACAACTTGCTGAATTACAGTAAAGTACAATAAATTCCAGTGGTAACATCTTGACAAGGCTACAGAATTATTAAGTGTGCAAAAGTTGGAGGAGCAGACAGGAGAAGACCCGGAGAACAAGGAGTGCAGCCAGGGACAGGTCTGTCAGCTGTGTCACAGAGAGCAAGGGACTCTTTCAGTGGGACTGCAGCTCAAAGTTTCCAATAAATTCTCAAATGTAAAAGATGTCAAACTTTTTAATGAACTGATTAGTTTCTTGTATCACATGTTCCTTACAATGAGTGAGGAGTCTAGAGGCTCTCCTGTCTGTATAATGTGTTATTCTATACATGTCAGGTTATCAAAAACTGTAAAAACGCATCTTATTTCATGAATTTAGAAATTTAGCGTAGCTGTTGGTATGTCATTGGTTGTTGAAGATTTTTTTACCCTTAAGTTAAAGGCGCTGTAGGCCGCTAGATTTTCACTGTCTTAAAAACATGGAAAACAGAACTGTGTATGCAGTGGTCTAAAGTTACTCCTCTCTTACTTTATGCATTCCGAGCATCTCAATTATTCACAGCAATGAGTTTATGAATGCTCTTCACTCTTCACTCTCATGAGACCAGAGCAGAGTTTTGCCATGACAGTAAAGCTAACAACTAGCATGTGAACACACTCTTCCTGATTATCGGACAAGAAAATGCTTTGTAAATAAACAGAAAGCATGCAATGGACATATTTTGACCTCAAGAGCTGCTTATACACTATATCTGTACTGGGAAAAGACAGTACATGGGGAACAATTAGTTTTTTGTTAATTGTAGGTTTAAATGGCATCTGTGCTGGGGACATGGGCAGAAGTACGCCTGTTCCATTTTAGAACTCACTGCTACTTACTGTATTTTTATAATTTTCTTTTCAACTTTTTTTCCTACAAACTGCCAACTTAATTAATGTAAAACTATGATTATAATTGTAAGTAACACTTTAATCTTGTTTTCTTATCGTGCCCATTTATATCTAGACTACATTTTAATTACACAAGCAGATCTGCAGCCGTAACTTTGTTGTTATCCCCATCTCCCTTCTCTCTGTCTCTATCTAAGCATATTTAAAGGTCATCAGTCCAAACTCTGCATCGCTGTCTTTAGTCTATAATCCCACACATCTTCCCACGAGACATCTCTTCAGCATTTTATAGTTCAAGCCTCTCTAGGTTTGCTCAAAACTACTGACTCTTATCTCACAAGATATAAGCCCTCGGTCATCTTTGTATGGGCACTCTACAACTCTGCAGACTAGAAGTTGATTGGACCTTGATGAATTCCGGGCATAGCGGTCTCCCCTCTGTGCGACAGGACTGTGATTCTCACGTGGCTGCCGTGTCATGTACCATTTACTTACAGTGTTCCCATCAGTCCAATCTCCTGGTGTTTGATTGATGCAGTGTTGGAAAGACATTTAGTGGAGTTCAGCAAAGAATCACCGGCCTTTGTAAAAGACAGTGTAGGACGTGCACTTTTCTGCCTGACGTAACATTTTTACCAGAAAAACATATATATATAAAAGTATATGAACGGTCAGTTGAGAAATGTAAATAACTGAACAAGTCTCAAAAAAGTAAACAAAACTTGGTGGTCCAAAGTTAATTCTCACTTACCTTATGCAATCAGAGGATCCTAATGCATCACCGTGATGAGTTTATAAGTGCTTTTCACAACTTATAGAGGCCAGACAGCAGTTTTGTCCTCACACTAAAGGTAACAAGGACTAGCATGCTAAAGTGCACGTCCTGATTATCTGACAATAACACACTTCATAATTAAATCTAGACAGTTCACAGTGGAAATATTTTGATCTTAAAAGCTGCTTATACAATATACAGTTTGCTCAAACACATGGAAAACATTGGGTACAGGCCCTTTGATCGGTCAGGTCTATTTGCTTGAAAACGCAAGTATAATGGTAAATGGTCAGATTTTTATCTAGTGCTTTTCCACCTTCAAGTCACTCAAAGCGCTTTACATCAAGGAACCACTCACCCATTCACACACACATTTATACACCAGTGTACGCAGACACCTGGGTTAAGTGTCTTTCCCAAGGCGTTCATCTGTGGCGCTGGAATCGCACCACCAACCTGTGGGTCAGTGGACAAACACTAAGCCACTGTCGCCCCAATAATAATGCCTATTTACCACAATAACGTTATTTCCCCTCTAAAAAGAAATCTGAATATTGGTTTAACTTTTGAAAGGAAAGATGATTATTTTTTCTTTACCCATCAATAACAGACGTTAGTGTCATTAGCCTTACTATTACACACTAAGTCAAAGTGCATGAAAGGTATTGCCCAAAAACAAAACAGTAGAAAGTAAAACCGTTAGTGGTAATCAATCTGCCAAGTATTTTGTTTAATGGCGCTTCTAAAATGTGAAAGTGATGATAGATTTAATAATGACATCCTTGAGTTTATTTCTAGTGATAGAAATTATTGCAAAATCCAACCACTTTATACTTCAAACTCTCAATTATCTCCTTGAAGGTCCAGCTAAGATGTTTTTTTGTTTTTTTTTTTTTTAATCCAGGTGTTTAAAGTGCATGTGACAGGTTTTCATGTTTTTTTTTTCCAATTATTACTTGGTTCAGTGAAAAAGTGCCTGTGGTAAATATTTATCATAGCTGACATCAGTTAAGTGGCAGTTTGTGGAGAAAAAAAGTTGAGATGAAAAGTACAAAAATACAGGAAATAGCGCTGTGTTCTAAAACAGAATGTCTCTATCTATGTAATCAGCACAAAAATTCCATACAAAATGCAGGGACAATTTAAGAGCAAGGGAGGCATTTTTCTGGTAGTTTAAACTTTCATTTAACAAAATAAGGATGTTGTAATTTCTTATTAGTCTAATCATAACCACAACCACATAACCAACAAGTTTTGGTCCTTGTTAACACAGTTGCTAGGTAACAGTTATGGAATTAGCTGTTAAACTTCACCAAAATAACAATTAAAAACTTGGCAAGATATTTTGAAAAGTCTTAAACATAAATGTGTTAACTATGTTTTAGTTTCGAGTAGTTTAACCTGTCATATGCACATTAAGCATCTGAATATGTTTTTATCACACACAATTTTCGCTGTATCCTTCTTATACAAGAAAAAAAAACACATAATAAAAATCATAAGAAATTTCCCTTACTACGAGCCACACTGGACCTGACAAGTGGTGAAAGCACAAGAAGCTTTTGGAAAGATAAATACACTCTACAGTGAGGTCAGACCTTCAGAAGTCAGCTGTTGGATTTGGTAAAGCACGAGCCGGCGGCCATCTTTAAGCGGCTAAGAAATTGTTGTCCTCGATAAATCTCCCGAATGTCCTCTGCTCGCTTTTCTTCGAGGGCCAAATGAACAGTGTAAATTTGGGAAGAAAGAAAGGACTTTTTTGGGCCCAGACACAGCTCATCACCTCCAGACATCAACACCTCTGATAAGACGCTACACAAGCATCGCCCACATCATTTAGTCGATGTTCAGAAGGCTTAAAGACTCTGTTCCCTTTCAGACGAAACTGAGGGGAATGTATAATGACTCCACCAGAAAGCACCTGCAGCTCTTTAGCATTTTGTGTCGATTTGCTTTGTAATATATATCCGCGGTGAATGTGTTTGGTTCTTGTTTTAAAAATATAGAAAGCTTTTAGAGATGTTTTGAATCAGGCTTAAGCCATTTGCCTTGTGAGTCAGACCTGCCCAGCTTATCGACCCGCTGTCTGATGGTATCACCCTGCGGCTCTCTTTCACATCGCTGCCCTAAATTCACTCTCATTTATTTGAAGAGATGCTGTTATTGTGGACTTGTGAATCTCTGCTAAAGCAGGTAAACACCGACAATTGTATAATGCCATTTCAGCAAGAAAAAATTAAGTTTGAAAAATTACCATCTTTACTAATGGTGAGTATCGGAAGGTAGGTCATCCTTGTTCAGGTTTCAGTTCAACAGGTGGTAACAGGGCTTAGCAACTCACAGGGAGCACTCTGTTCGGAGTTCATCCCCTCTGCCCATGTTTGGTTGGATTTCCTCTGGATATATAGATTTGGTCCATTAAATGAAAACTTGCAAAGAGCATATGCTAATCCACTGGCCAGGTAATCATAATCAAGATTCTATCTCTAAATGGGTACCTGGTCTCCCACAACTAGTTGCAGGCTGCATACAAGATGATTTTAAAATCTTCTGTGATTTTAAGATGTGACACAAAGTGTACAGACCATTTTGCAATGGTTACTTGGACACACACAGTCATAGGACAGTGACACAATACACTAGCCATTGTCAGGAAAGAAGCGAAGGACTACATAAGTATATATATCTATATATATATCATCCTCACCCTCCACGGGTGGTCTC
>KN470080.1:3112-15950 GCA_000787095.1 Periophthalmodon schlosseri
TCGGAAAAAAAAAAAAAAACACGTGAAAGCTACGGGATGAACGGGAGCGGAGAGCGAGGAGGCCGGGTCTGCGAGCCTCCAGTGTGCGGATCGATACGGAGATTCAACACGCGCCGACGCTGTCCATCTCCCGGTGAGAAGAGGAGAAGTCCGAGAGGAGGAAGAGGAGAGCGGGAGGGAGCGATGCGATGAAGACGGGAGCTGAAAAGATGCGCCTGCTTGTCTCCATGGAGATGTTAGCGCTTTAGCTAGAACGTTCCGCAGTATGGCGTTAAGGTGTCTAAATGGAGACAAGTAGGTGACGTTAGCAGGCCACGTTACGGGTCAGATCCTGACTGCGGAGAGGCGGCTCCTTTCACTACAAGAACGAATGATTTTCAGATTGAACTGCATGAAGTCTGAGCTCTTACAGTTACAACAAAACTCACAACTGAACCCGTGTTGCCAGATCCTTAACCCGCAGATCGAGGACATACACAAGTTTGTCTCATTCTCAGTTTATTGACAGGCCTCACGTGAAGCTCAGAACCTCCAGACTTCACTCCCTGAGCTGCAGAGGCTGCACTAGCGCTGATTCATGATGTGCTGCAGGTGCTGGGGTTAAGGTAGAGACCGTTCAGATCAGACAGAGGCATTTTAGGTTTAAACCAACTGGATTTCAGCTTTGAAACTGGCAACGCAAACGAGAGAGCAGACAGAGGATTTTAGGTTTAAACCAACTGGATTTCAGCTTTGAAACTGGCAACGCAAACGAGAGAGTCATGTGAGGCTCATTCTGCTTTAGCTCAGGTTTCAGTATCAGACACAATTAGGCCACGATAATTACTGCGGAATATCGATTTATCGTGTGTAACTTTCGCTCTAGTGGGGACATTTTTCTAAACTCTACGTAGTATTAGGCCTGTATGTCGACAATTGAGTTGCAGATGGTCCACACAGACGGTATAAAGAAGTGGACTGAGTGAGTGCGGCGTCGCCCACAGCGTTCAGCTCCAGTCGAACGAAGCTCGTCGCCGCTGCTAGAAGTTATAGCGGTCAATTTGGAGCCGAGTTCCTTATTTGGAATTCCAATCGAGTATCATAGCAACCAAAGAGCCAATCCGGAGCGAGGCTGATGAAGGTAACGCCCCTTCCCGCCCGCACCGCTGGTTTAGCAGGGAGCGGGCGCTTAGTCGATGGAGCCGGAAGCGCGGCCATGATCGCTTCCTGTTTGAAACGCGGCGTTAGCGTGTTAGCTATGTCCATTTATATATATATTATCGATACTAGAACTAACTACTTCAGTGTTTATATTGCTGGCCACATTATGTGTTTATATGATTCACTTAAAGGGTTTATTATGATTATCCTTTCACACTTTCACAACAAGAAGTGTTATAAATTCATTTCAATATTATCGTTTATCGTGATATTTTCAGAATCGATATATCGCACTTCAAAATGTTTTATCGTGACAGGCCTGGACACAATATAGACACAATATACTTGACAGCTTTATACATAGATGCAAACATGTAACCAGGAAGTTCACCGTTAGCATGCTAGGGTGTGGCAGTAGCAGAGTGTTTGTCCTCCGATCAGAAGGTTAGTGGTTCGAATCCCGCTCAACATAAAAAAAAAAACATCATTGGTTAAGCGGTTAGGTCCACTGACCCACAGTTTGACGGTGTGATTCTAGCAGATGAATGCTGTCGCTGTGTCCTTGGGCAAGACACTTAACCCACTCTGCCTCCAGTGTCTGCGTACGCTGGTGTATGAATGTGTGTGTGTGAATGGGTGAGTGGTTCCTTGACGTACAGCGCTTTGAGTGACTTGAAGGTGGAAAAAGTGCTACAGAAAAATGTGATAATTGTGATGATCCGTTCTGGACTCTGAAAGTTTTGAGCTGTGGTGGACCAAACAGAAAGGCAAGAACGAAGACTTGAAAATAAGTTTAAATTTAATACATTCAAAAAAGGTAACTTAACAAAGGCTCAAATTAATGAAAATAATATTAACAAAAGGCTGGGCCAATTTAACCACAACAGAACAAAACCAAAAACCTCAACCAGACAAGAACAGGTGTGTTTAAATACTAAAGAACTAACCCAAAATGAACACAAGAGGGAGCTACTACACTAAAAGGTAAACTAAAACTACTAATTACTGCTTATAAACTCATTGCGGTGAATAATTAGGATGTTTAAAAAGCATAAGTGAAGAATAACTTTGGACAGTAAAAATCTACAAAGCTACAGCCCTTTTAAAAGCCTCTAAAAGCAACTCTTTCACCGTTTACAACGCAAAAGTCTGATAAAACAGGAGGTTCGTCAAAGATAATCCATGTAATAACAAACCAGGTTACGTGTACTGTATCCGTGCCCCACTTCTGTACTCTGATCCATTGTTTTACGAGATCTAAAACTCCGACACCGTGCCAGCCTTTTCCGTGTCCACCCTCCACGGAACAGAGAAGCATCTGTCCTATCACGTTAGCCTGCCAAGTACCAGCGCCCTTTGACCTTCAACTCACAGCCCCCTCCCAGAGGCCGGGCTGAGCGCTGAGTGACAGATGGGCTCCCGTAGTCTAGAGTGGTTAGAGTGTGTTTAGAAGAATGATCGCACTGCCTCGCCACGGGGTTCGGCTAAGATCTGACTATGAACAAGTGCAGTTTTAAAGGGAGCGGGCGATTTGCCAAAACATTTAAAGCTCCTGTTTTACGCAAAAAAAGACTCTTGTGAGGTTTTAATCATGTTAAAATGTTGTTACCTCCTCAAAAACAGACCTGGAGTTGTGTTATGTTTCATTCACATGTTTGAGTAACTCTTTATTATTAGTCTGTCTACATTTCCAAAGCTCAAAATGCTCCGTTCCACCTTGTGATGTCATGAAGCGGTAGTTTTCAAGTTAACAGCTACCGTTTACCTTTAGTTCAGAAGAGATCGGCATTTCCAGGGTTGAAATCATGTGTGTTTTCAGTTTGAGAGAAGAACTCAGCCTAAATCTGCAGGGTTTGTGCGTTAAACATGTGTGAATGAAACAAAACATAACTCCAGGTCTGTTTGTGACGAGGAAACGACATTAGAACAAAGATCAGAAAACAAGATTACAATTTAGATTATCCCGTTTCAGTCAAATCAAACATAACAAGATTGGAAATACCGAAAAACTTGCATTGGACAGTATATCAAATTGTAAGCTGATGTGTTAACAGGCAGTAGCGAACTTCCAAAACCATGACACTTCACTTTTGTACTATTTTTAAACCCAAAATAACAGATTAAGTTCATTTAAAACTATTAGCAACGGTTCAAACTCTAGGAGCAGCATTTACAATATACAGTACTGGGATAAAAGTAATTACAGGGACTTTAAACGTTTCTTTTCATCCTCAGATAAAACCCACTGATATTGTTAAGTCAGTAAACTGGAGGCTGCAACTAGCGATTATTTTAGCAGTTTACTGATCAGTGATTCACGTTATTGCACATCAAGACTTTTCAAATCCATTATCAAACAAAACAAGGTTGAAACGTGGTGAAGGCTTTTGAATAGAGAATATTTGATCATGTTTATTCTTTTGTGACATTTTGATTTAATAATGTTTTTATTTGTTTTAAAAGGTCTTTTTGTGTGTTTTAGAATCTGTTTAGTTCAGATAACGATCACGATTATCAAAAAAGCACAAATATACAATCATTTTTTATATTCAACTAGTCACGATTAGTCTATTTATCGTTGCAGTCCTACGGTAAGATTTATTTTCAGTATTTTGAGACCTCTTACAAGTCTGACCGTAGCCTCAAAGCCAGTGGTGGAAGGTAATCAAGTAAAAGTAGTAAAGTACTGCACTTAAGTACTGTATTTTCTGGAATATAAGTCGCACTGGAGTATAAGTCGCCCCAGCCAAAAAACACATAATAATGAAGAAAAAACATATTTCACATATAAATCGCATCTGAGTATAAGTCGCACCCCCGGTCAAACTATGAAAAAAAAGTGCGACTTTATAGTCCGAAAATGCAGTACAAATCTGTACTTTACTCAAGTAAATTTTACAGTAGATACTTTTTACTTTTACTTCACTACATTTGAGAGCAGTATCTGTACTTTCTACTCCACTACAGTTTGAAAAAGGACTGAGACGTAAAAGTATTTTTTATTAATGTCTGAGACCTGCTGAAAAGGCTGAGGGTTTATTTTTAACGTGTTCATAATTTGAGGAAACGAAAATATATAAATTAAAAAAAAAAAAATCAGTTGTTTCAGCACAAATCTTTACCAAAATCACTACATTTGAAGCTTTATAAGACTCAAAATCTGCGTAAAATACTTTTACTTTTTACTCTTTAAGTACATTTTTTAAGTCGTACTATAATACATTTACTTAAGTAGATTTTTTCATGTGATACTTTTACTTTTGAGTATTTTTTTGCTCCGTATGTGTACTTTTACTTAAGTAACAGCAGCAGTTGCTCCCCCCCTCCCGCTCAGACCCTCTCAGAGTTCACACAGACCTGGTGCTGAAACACGGGCACGGCCGCTTGCTGTCCTTGTGTCTGCGTGTCCATATCCATAGTGTCCGGTCTGATCCTTCACACCGCTGCAAAACAAAACAAGGAAAAACAAATGAATAATCCAATACGGCCTTGACCAGAACCACTCCGCTTCTACTGATCAATAATCCACTCCACACTCACGTCTCAGCATTAAACAAAAACATCAAACGCAGCACAGCGCAGTCGCGGGGAAGCGGACAATAGCGTTTCGTGTTTCAGCCCGGCAAGATTCGCGTCATGCCTGCGGATTTGACACCGAGAGGGGGCCAGATCAGGTTACAACAAAGTCCATTTAAGAACGCAGCGATTTCACTCCAAACAAAAGAGCAGATAACACCGCTTTGGATGTCCTTGGCGCACGTCCAGGCCGTTTTCTCATTGAATTAGCACTAGCGCGTTAGCTCCGTGATAACTGGAGGTCACACGGAGGTGGTGGTGGTGTCGTACTTTGGCTTGTGGCCTAAACACAGCGTGGGGCGTTCAGGAATAGCAGACGCTACAAGGGACGTGGAATAACATGTTTTTAGTACAATGGTTTTAGCAGCGGGATCGGTCTCTACAAGGTGGAAATAACAAATGTTGAAGAGATGTTAGCAGCTTACGAGCGTCCATGGTGACCTTGCAGTGTCGGCGAGATACACTTGGGGAGATGCCAAAGAGAGATCTACGTTCTATTCTTTCTTTATTTAAGGATTAATAGATCACTTTATGAAACAATTGTTAATTCTTGAGCTGTTAGTGTAGTCAGTGTATAAGACAACGCATATGCAGTTTGTTTAAAGCTACGGTATGTAACTTTTTAACCAAAAAATAGACTAAAAATAGACTTTCATGCGTTTGGGTTGTTTTTATTGCGCTGAAAAATGTAGAAAAACGTGTGTCCTCGCTGTGAGTGGGCTTGCATCTCCACAAACCTGACTCTTGACTCTTTTGTTCTTTCGGCTATAATCTTCTACAGTGCGGCATAAAACTCATCTATCTCCATGTTCCAAAATATGGTTTTAACATTCTATTTCCATGGAATCCGCAGGTGAAAAAGTTCCATAATGTACCTTGTATAATATTCATGAGCCATAATGAAAACTGTTCTTTTGAATTTCAGAAACAGTGGCTTATTTGTGTGTTTATTTCTTCTTAATTCTGTTGGTTTCTTGATACAGTGGTTGAGCATTTCATCAGGAAGTGTATTTTTAAGTTAATTCACTTAAACCTTGTAGTCTAGTTTACCAGAATATATATAAATGTGATGCCCCTTGTGCTCATGTTGACTTGAGAACATAAACTTTGAGTGTGACGTCAACCATAACGTTCGGCTCCAGTCAAATGAAGCTCGTCGAGGCCAGAGCAGTTATAAGGCCAATTTAGAGCTGAGTTCCATATTTGGAATTCCGCCCACGAGTATCATAGCAACCAGAGAGCCAATCTGGAGTGAGGCTGTCGAAGGTAACGCCCCTTCCCGCCCGCACCGCTGGTTTAGCAGGGAGCGGGCGCTTAGCAACGCTGTCAATCAAACCTGTTGCTAACGCTAAGTGAAGACCCAAGAAGTGAATTCGGGGAAAGAAGGCGCCCGATTTGTCTGTTATTGATGTTCATATCTTGATTTACGGACACAGTAGCGAAATAAAAACCCCAGGATCATGTAGAGGGTTAATACGAACATTTAAGACAAAAACGACGAGTCTGACAGCAGCAGTTACAGAGAGAGGGGTGACAATTTTTCAATGTAAAGTGAATTGAAGCCAGAGTTGATGGAGCCGGAAGTGCGCTCATGATCACTTCCTATTTGGTACGCAGCGGCTAGCGGGTTAGCTATGTCCTCATATTTACACTCTATGCTTGAGTAGTAGTAGTAGTAGTAGTAGTAGTAGTAGTAGTAGTAGTAGTAGTAGTACTTTCTCATCCACCTTCCTTGTCTGTACCTTTTCATTGCAGCTCTAACTTCAGAACACTTGTACCCATAATTCCCTATTTCTCCTGTATAATTTGGGCTTCCACATTTCTGCTGCGTCCTCTCGATTGGTCAGATGCAATTGTGTGAAAAAAAAATAAAAAGCTGTACCATCAAAACACCTTGGAAGATACTCCTGACTCAACAACATTATAATACATGCACAAGACACGCAGCGCTGGACGAGTTTAAAGCCGCGATGGCCATAATAAGAAGTGTTATCTGAATAATTTACAAATATCCTTGAAAAGTATGATGCAAAAATGAGATGCACACATGAAATTAGCTGATGAGTCCAGCGTCTGACGGCGTTTAAGTGAGATTTTGACAGATGCTCTGGGTTTATCGCCATCTCTCTACTATATCCTTAACATGCTAACGTAGCTCAACAATTAGCTAGCGCCGGGCTATTTATAATTCATGTTACGTGCTCAATATGCAATAGGAGCCCGTGCTTCCTTCTACACAAGAAATACATTCTATGGCTGTCAAACAAAGTCGATACATGAGAAGTGGGTTAGTAATAGAAATGGGACTTTTGAATTTTGAAGAATTGTTAAATCAGACGTATTGTGCTTGTATGTCTCTATAGTTATAATCTATGACACCCGTGGATCATTATGTTATAATTTGCACATTTTAAATCACAATATTCATCTCAAACAACTTAATAAAAGAAACAAATCCGCTGATTTCCGCGTTGGAAAACTGCGGTGTCCAATGGGAGCTGACGTCGTCGTAAACGTCATCGCAACAAAGAGTCGACTCCTCCTATGGACAGCTGCACATCACACTAGCGAGCCGCGGATTTTTTTTTTCCATTTGTACCAAAATGACGACACGACTACGCTGCCGAATCCTGCGTGTATCACAGATTGAGAAAATAAAAGTGCGAAACCAAAGAGCCGATCAGGAGCAAGGTTGGAGAAGGTAACGCCCATTCCCTGCTTTGCAACGCTGCCAATCAGCCTGTTGCTAACGCTAGCGGGAGAGACTTTGGTGGAAAGAAGGCACGTGATTGGTCTGTTATTAATGTTCATATCTTGATTTACGGACACAATAGTGAAATAAAAACACCAGGATCATGTAGAGGGTTAATACGAACATTTAAGACCAAAATGACGAGTCTGACAGCAGCAGATAGAGAGAGGAGTGACGTTTTTTCAATAGAAAGTGAATTGCAACCAGAGCTCGAAGGAACCACCACCCAAAAACCGAACAGCTGTCCAAGTACCACCTGAAGTAGCTCACATACCACAGTTTGAGAAACACTGATCTAGACTTTAGCGATAGCAGCTGAACTAGCCACAATCTGTCTGCCTCCCTTCGCAACTGAGAAGAAGATCAGCCGCAGTGAAATTATACCAGGATATCCCTCATATATATCATGACACATCAGCAGCACTAGGATATGGCCCCGCCCTTCTTTGTGGTAACTGTAAACGTCTTCTCTATAATGATACAAATGTGAACTGGGGAAGTCTTTGTTTAGCCCACACACAAACACACCCACAGAGGAAGAGGAGCAGGTGAGAGGGACACGGACATATTTGGATGAAGCCCTGTGCGTGTGTGCGTGTGTGTGTGTGTGTGTCTGAACTCTGATATTCGCCTGTGTTTCTGATGAAGCGGAGCTGAACTGTCTCCTGAGTCCGGCCAATTAAAAGTCCCCAGTGGAGAGAGAGAGAAAGAGAGGAGCGAGCGAGCGAGAGAGGGGCGAGCGAAAGAGAGCGAGGAGGGGCGAGCGAGCGCGCACACTAAAGGTTAATCAGGAGAATCAGACATGTCCAAAGCGCTGCCGGTGTACACGGGTAGCCATGGGTTTCAGAGAGGGATTGTTACCATAGCAATTAACTATCTGGAACTAAATATTTTTGAAGGGTCAAAAGTCAAGCTCAAAACTGCACCTATGAAACTGGAAACCATGAAGAGGGCAGTACAGAGAATGGAACAAGACTGTATAAAGAAGTGGACTGAGTGAGTGTGACGTCACCCACGGCGTTCGGCTCCGGTCAAATGAAGCTCATTGCTCAGTTACAGCGGCGAATTTGGAGCCGAGTTCCATATTTGGAATCCTGCCCACGAGTATCACAGCAACCAAAGAGTCAATCCGGAGCGAGGCTGTTGAAGGTAACGCCTCTTCCCGCCCGCACCGCTGGTTTAGCAGGGGGCGGGTGCTTAGCGAAGCTGTCAATCAAACTTGTTGCTAACGCTAGCGGGAGCGACCTCGGGGAAAGAAGGCAGCTGATTTGTCTGTTATTAATGTTCATATCTTGATTTACAGACACAAAAGTGAAATAAAAACACCAGGATCATGTAGAGGGTTAATACGAACATTTAAGACCAAAATGACGAGTCTGACAGCAGCAGTTACAGAGAGAGGGGCCACAGTTTTTCAATAGAAAGTTACAGAGAGAGGGCCACAGTTTTTCAATAGAAAGTGAACTGGAGCCAGAGTCGACGGAGCCGGAAGCGCGCACATGCTCACTTCCTATTCAGAACACAGCGGCTAGCAGGTTAGCCATGTCCATTTATATATACAGTCAATGGTTCAAACATAAACATCCAGTTAAACGATGGTGAAGTCCTGGGAATCGAGTTGACATTGTAAAAAAAATAGTTACTTCTTAAGATCTCCTTTATTATTTCTATTTTTAATCAGAATTTACTGTTTTACCCTTACAAAAGAAACTGGACAGAAGGTTTTAAGAGCAGGGATGGTGTATCGGTGATATCAAAGGATTCGATATTGAAAATTTTGCCAATATTTGACACCGATATTTTGTTCTTCATTGGACCAGTCTCTATGTGCCCATGACTCAGCCCCAGTTTGTCCTCATCAGATTTGTCTTTTTGAACAGATGAACAGGAATCCGTCAGAACTGAAGAAGCTAATTCTAAGCTACTAAATATCTTTGATTCAGCCGCTACGTATCGTGACCCGCGCTTGTGCTGTAAATGCTAAGTGCCCGCCCTCTCGTTGTGCTACATCAAGTCAAAATGGCGAAAGGCGGGTGGTGTCGTTCGGCTGGCGCGTTCCCCTCCCGTCTCTCACACCTCAGTCGCGGGCTCGGTTAAACCGCGCTGGCACCGCGTATAACTCCTCTCTGCCCTCCTCGCTGCGTCTGTGTCTGTTCAAATGTCACAATATCCAGGGGGCTTCCGCGCTCTGAACTAAAGGCCTCACCTCCCGTGGCCCACATTAACCGGTTTCTTAAATGCAAGACACAGCGTCCAATCACATACAGCGGTGACAAGACATAATTTAGCATAACACGGTTTAGAGACGTAACAGATCGCGACGCGGAAATAAAGGGAATTATTAATCATGTTCTTTCAATGGGGAGGAGCAAAGGAGCGCAGGGTGTGATCTGCTCTTTTGGATCTCGTTTAAAGTGGATATGACAGGTTAGGCTACGCAGTTCACTCAAACACATTATTATATTTGAGGTTTTAGTAAAAATCTTGTCACACTTTTTCTATTTTTTGTATTATTTTGATGTTTACTTGCCGGTTGGACATGTGACATATGTAGAGGAAATTCCATAACTGTTACCTGACAACCATAACGAGTTAGTGTCTATGTATTTGCGCAACATTTGTCCAGTACAGTCCAGTGTATTGTAAAAGCAGCTCTTGAGGTCAAAATAAGTCTGCTGCGTTCTGTCTGGAGGTAAATAGAAAGCATTTTTTGGTCAGACAATCAGGAAGTGAGCGTTAGCAGCTAGCTGTTGTTAGCTTTACTATCGCGGCAAAACTCCACTCTGGTCTCTGAGAGGTGGGAAAAGCACTCATAAACTCATCGTGGTGAGTAATTATGATGCTCGGAATGAATAAGGTAAGTGAGGAATAACTTTGGAGCACTGCAAACCGTTGAGCAGGTTTTAAGACGGTAAAAATCAGGTAGAGCGGCTGTCTAAATTGGCTCAAAGTTATGATTAGACTAATAAAAATAATATACAATGAAATACAATGAAAAAACACCTTTATTTTGTTAAATGAAGATGTGAACCATCATAAAAATGCCTTCCTTAAATGTAAATAGTACCTGCGTTTTGGATGGGATTTTGATGACATAAGTAGAGGGATTCTGCTTTAGAACTCAGTGCTACTTCCTGTATTTTTGCACTTTTCTTCTCAGCTTTTTTCCCCACAAACTGCCACTTAACTGATGTAAAACTATGATAAATATTCACCAGGTTCTATCCACCAAACCAAGTAATAATTAGAAAAACTCAAGTGCAGTTTAATGGGCCCATATTACACTATTCTCTGATCTCTGTTCTAATGTTGTTTCCTCGTCACAAACAGACCTGGAGTTGTGTTTTGTTTCATTCGCACATGTTTAACACACAAACCCTGCATATTTAAGTGAGTTCTTCTCTCAAACAGCAAACACTCTGTTCCACCTTGTGATGTCATGTGGTAATACAGGAAGTGCTCCACTGTGTTTTTAAACTCCACACACCTTCACCAGAATCATTTGGATCATTTCAGCCCTGGAATTGCCAATCTCTACTGAACAAAAAGTAAAAAGTAGCTGATAACTTGGAAACTACCGCTTCATGACATCACAAGGTGGAACAGAGCATTTTGAGCTTTGGAGATGTAGGCAGACTAATAATAAAGTGTTACTCAAACATGTGTGAATGAAACAAAGCACAACTCCAGGTTGAATGAAACAAAACACAACTCCAGGTGTGTTTTTGAGGAGGTAACAGCGTTAGAACATGACTTAAAGCTACAAGAGTCCATTTTGCGTGATATAGGACCTTTAAGTACATCAGACCTATCAAAGTGCACTGGCTAACAGCAAAGAGACCTGTGACTGTGGGTTTTAAGATTGACAAAACTTTCATCATGTTAAAACTAATTCGACTCAATCCCTCCGTCTCTCCAAACCTGATCCTCTGTTACTACTTTCATTTGAAATCCGCCACTCCACCGGACTCCCTGCCCTCCTCTCTTTTGGTGTGGTTTGGTCCGGTCCAATAGGTTAGGCGCTCGGTGATAGAAGTTTGGGCCTTTATATTGAAAAACAGAGGACTGGCATTGCATGGTGTTGGCAAATTCTAGTTTCCCACAGCTCCATGTATCCACAGAAATGCTTTTTGGTGATGCAACACTCATTAGGGAACATTTTGGTCTTGATTATATAAAATTTTATCAATAATCAAATTCAAAAGAAAAATGCATTATTCACCAAACCACAAAACACCTTTTACTTGCCCCTATCTCATTTAAACAGCACAAGTTTATGGTAAACAGTCACATTTTTATACAGCGCTTTTCCACCTTCAAGACACTCAAAGCATTTTACATCAAGAAACCACTCACCCATTCACACACACATTCACACACCAGTGTACGCAGACACTGGGGGCGAGGTGGGTTAAGTGTCTTGCCCAAGGACACAAGGACATATTCATTTGTGGGAGCTGGAATCGCAAAGTCAACCTGTGGGTCAGTGGATGTGTTGTGGGAGCGGAATCGCAAAGTCAACCTGTGGGTCAGTGGATGTGACCGCTCAACCAATGATGTTTACGCCGAGAGTGAGATTCAAACCGGCAACCTTCGGATCAGTGGACAAACGCTCTACCGACTGAGCCATTTGAAACATAACAAAAATCACTACACTATGCAACTTCTGTGGCTGATTGTCCACCTCTCCATGGAGAAGTTACTGCTTGTCCTGGAATGTTCCACAGTATTGGTATTAAACGTATCCATCTCCATGGAGACCAACAGTGATAAAAACACCTGTAAATGGATCATAACAAAACAGATAAGTTTAATGCCATACTGTGGAACATTTTTCCATGGACACAAGTAGGTGGCGGATGTTTCAGCAGAAAAGTTACACAGTGCACATTTAAAAAATTGAAATCAGCTAAAATTATGATTATTCATAACAGTGAGACATGCTAAAAGTTAAATTCAACATCTTGAGGAACCAAGACTCGCTCAAGGTCTGGAGATGGGTCCCTGACAGGTTGCCCCAGCGGCTGAAGGATGGGCCAAATGTAGACGACTAATTTCCCTATGGGGACAATAAAGTGTACCTTAAGTGTGCCTTAACCTTAATCCATGTGTCCATAGAACACGTGAAAAATGTTAAGGGTTCCAAGACATCGCCATCGTTCCTGAATTAACATTATTTACAAAGTTGACTGAAATTCAACATCTTGAAAAAACAAGACTAGCTCAAGATCTGGAGACGGGTCCCCGACAGGTTACCCCAGCGGCACTGAAAGACGGGTCAAATGTAGAGGACAAATTTCCATACGGGGACGATAAAGTGTACCTTAAGTGTACCTTAACCTTAATCTATGTGTCCATAGAAGAAGTGAA
>JACM01072411.1:0-10360 GCA_000787095.1 Periophthalmodon schlosseri
GATGCCGCTTGCGGCTTTAATATTTGTATTGTTATTTGAATAAGAATAATTATTGTATAAGAGGGGTATCTATCCATCTATTTATTTATTTATTTATTTATTTATTCAAAATTGAACTAAAAATTAATCTTGTATGGAAAAAGGTGGCTTGCCCTCTCTGGGTGGGTGGAGAGTCCCTGTCTCAAGTGGAGGAGTTCAAGTATCTCGAGGTTTTTTTCATGAGTGAGGGAAGGATGGAGTGTGAGATTGACAGGCGGATCGGTGCAGCATCTGCAGTGATGCGGTCTCTGTATCAGTCTATCGAAAGGAAAGCTCTCGATTTACCGGTCAATCTATGTTCCGACCCTCACCTATGGTCATGAGCTTTGGGTAGTGACTGAAAGGAAAAAATCGCAGATACAAACGGCCAAAATGAGTTTCCTCCGCAGGGTGGCTTTGCGCTCCCTTAGAGATAGGGTGAGGAGGTCAGTCACACAGGAGGAGCTCGGAGTAGAGCTGTTGCTCCTCCACGTTGAGAGGAGCCAGCTGAGGTGGCTCGGGCATCTGTTCAGGATGCCCCCTGGACGCCTCCCTAGGGAGGTGTTCTGGGTACACGTCCCACCGGGAGGAGGCCCTGGGGAAGACCCAGGACACGCTGGAGGGACTATGTCTCTCGGGTGACCTGGGAACGCCTTGGGGTCCCACAGGAGGAGCTGGATAAGCAGAAGAAAATGTATGGATTGATCCGTCAATCAGTGTGAAGTGCGCCTGAAACAGTAGTTGTCCTGTTATTTTTCCTGTATAGTTTGCACGTTACTTAAAATACTTTTCCTATTTATTTAAATATTTAGTTTATCTTATTATACTGCACATATTGTCTATTGGAGTTCAGTCATGGCTTTTGGGTTCAATACTGATGAATGAATTATATATATATTTCTATGCATTGTGATGGCGTTGACTCCGCAGTCCCGTGTGCGCTGGCCTGTGTGTAGCTAAAAGGGGTCAGACAGTGAAGGGCAGGGCAGCAGTACAAATGCAGACTGCACGGTTCACTTTGAAACAAATAGAACAGTTAAGGCTGTGTGGAGAGGAGGAACTAGTTTCTCTGGTGAATTGTGTTTTTCCAACAGGCTTTTGCTAACATGGTTTTGCTTTCAGTGTGGTTCCAGTGTGGTCACTGGCAGTATAGAGTTGAGATCGTGTTAAAATCTGAAAAACCTTTGACAGTTGTGTTTCCAGTAATGGAGTTTTATTTTGGAATCACTATGTAACAGCGTATACACACAGCAATAGAACAATAACACAATACTACATGTTTTCGAGTTGACTTTTGGTTGGTTAAATATGAAAATATGTCTCAGGCAATTTCATAAAGATGCTGTAAAAAGACAGTGAGTGACTTTTATGTTGTTTTTTTTTTTTACCATTGATAATTTAATGGCGATTCGGGACCAGTAGGGGCACTGGAAATCGTAATTGTGAAACATGAAATAGTTACATCCACGTGTGCTTTGACACTGAACTTCATACCATACTCCATACAAACAGTACAACCACTCACCCTTAAGTATAAATAACCCTATGTATCTCAGAAACTAGAAAGTTGGTGGAGCATTTGTTCACTGATCAGAAGGTTGGCGGTTCGACTCCCGCTCTCAACATAAAGGTCATTGGTAGAGCGGTCAGATCCACTGACCCACAGGTTGGTAGTGTGATTCCAGCTCCTACAGATGAATGCTGTGGTTGTGTCATTGGGCAAGACACTTAACCCACCTCGCCCCTAGTCTCTGTGTACACCGGTGTATGAATGTGTGTGTGAATGGGAGATGTAAAGAGCTTTGAGGGCCTTGAAGGTGGAAAAGCGCTATATAAAAATGTGACCATTTACCATGACCATGTGTGAGCTACTGTGTAATTTCCCTTGTGGTTGTCAATTTACATATGTCTGTATGTTCCAAATAGGTTACCTTTCTGACAGTATACAAATGAGGGTTTTATGGTTTTGTTTTCCAGACCTCATTTTCACAAATGTATCCCTTTTTCTTCAGTGAAACCAAGATGACCCTCTTGCCAGACACTTCTGCCAGTTGCTTTAAGTCATGTTATAATGTTACCTCTTCAAAAACATACCTGGAGTTGTGTTTTGTTTCATTCACACATGTTTGAGTAACACTTTAATATTAGTCTGTCTACATCTTCAAAGCTCAAAATGTTCTGTTACACCTTGTGATGTCATGAAGAGGTAGTTTTCAAGTTAACAGCTCCTTTTAACCTTTAGTTCAGTAGAGATTGACAATTCCAGGGCTGCAATCATCCAAATGATTCTACTGAAGGTATATGGAGTTTAAAAACACAGTGGAGCACTTCTTGTATTACCACATGACATCACAAGGTGGAACAGACTGTTTTCTTTTTGAGAGAAGAACTCAGCCTAAATATGCAGGGTTTGTGTGTTAAACGTGTGAATGAAACAAAACACAACTCTAGGTCTGTTTGTGACAAGGAAACAACATTAGAATATAGATCAGAAAACGGTGTAAAATGGGCCCCTCAACTTTCCTTCCCAACCGTTGTAACCTCCATGCAGTACAACGTATATTTTGATCAATATTAAATAGAATGACACGAACATTTCAAAAGTTGTTTGATCTAAGGCCACGGTTTGAAGATCTTAGTGTTATTTAGAAAGAAATTGCAGAAAACCTGCCAATATTCTTGTCAATCAACATCAAAAATACCTCCAAATCCCAACGCAATATATTTTGGCAGATATTGGGTCTCAGAAACCAAACTCAGATCATTTTCAGTTCTATAGAATTAATCCTCTGTAAGCAGCGGTCTACTCTCCAAATAAGTGACTTTGTTAATTACACATAGTACAGATCAATACAGCGCAGGTCCCTCGCTCCTAATCCCACACTTTTAATTAAAGATGTGCGCTTTGAAGACATTTCTCCCTCTGTATTCACTTAATTAGAAACTTAAAAGCGCCGAATGACTTTAGTAGAAGAGAACAGCAGAATGAAGACACTATAGATCTTAATAACCAACAGGAGTTTTACAGTGACAACTTTTTTTTGTATTTATTTCCAGTTTTATTCTTTCTTTCTTTTTTTTCTTATATCTTTTATGTATAATCTACCTTTACGTTTTCATATACCCACTTGCCTTTTGAGTTGGGGTCAGCACCGTACCGCACCAGTGACAGAATTTAATGTGTTATTGCTGTGACTGGAGTGGGCTATGTGAGTGACATGAACCCTGTGCTCTGTAGGTGAGGTTTGAACCGGCGAGCCCCTGGTCAGACCAATTGTGCCTTCGGTATTGTATGTACTTTAGCTTTTACCCTGCCTGTAAAGCAATAACTTTTGAAATTTCTGCAAACAAAATGCCCACAGAAGGGTAAAGAGGCAATGGTCGATGGACTTTAACACAAAGGAGGAGGAGACTTACTATATTTGTTTTGATACGAACGGACCATGTGTGTCCCTGATTGGCTAATCCACCTGTCAATCATGCCCATCTGAACTGAGGGAGATGCACCACTCTACCAGCCTGCAGAGCATTTGTCCACTGAAGGCTGGAGGTTTGAATCGCGCTCTCGAAATAAACATCATTGGTCATCATCCAGCTGATGAATGCGGTTGTTGTGTCCTTGGGCAAGACACTTAACCCACGTTGCCCCTAGTGTATGCGTGCACTGGTGTGTGAATGGGTGAGTGGTTCCTTGATGTAAAGCGCTTTGAGTGCCTCGAAGGTGGAAAACCGCTGTATAAAAAAAAACGTGACTTTGTGCTCAAACAAAGACACATTTCGGCACTTGCACCCCCTGTTGGTCAGTGCCTTGAGCTGCAACCAATCGCAGCGAAGACTGAACTTTCAGAAGAAGCTGGTGTCTTCACTTGAAATTTCAAAACCAAAACTGTTGACTGGCTCCAAGAAAATGAGCCCTGTCATATAGACTAGATGCAAAATAAAACAACATATGCATATAATACTTAACATCGCCTAAACAAACAACCCACACGACATCTGCCGTTTATCCTTATGGGCCCTACTTCTTTCACACATCACACTTAGTTCTGCTATATCCAATCTCCAACCAAATCACTCACATTGTCACTTTAGCCCTGCGAGCTACTTAGCATTAGCCGCGGGTCCCTATATCCGTGCCCATCTGCGCCCGGATGTTACTGACACACGAGCCTGTACATGGCAGCAGTGGCCTCAGCTTGTCCCGGAGCAGGAGGAGAGCAGGCTAAAAGCATTCATCGCATCATAACCTTGACCATGCTAGCTTTGGCTGTGGTCCGCTGTGCACTGGAGGGCCACTTTGTGCTAGCATTAGCGCTGCGTGACGCCCCTCTGTCCATGCACCAGGCCCGCCGGCTAAAATAATCAAATGAAATGTCAAAGTGGAACAGAAAGAGGACAGAAAATGGTCTTTGCCGCCGGGCGTGCGATTTGGAGAGGAAGTGGATTTACAGAGGATAAGAAGAAAGAATAGAATGGATCCTTGAGGACAGGAGATGTGCAATGTCATAGAATAGCATGTCTTCTACTTTAAAGCTTCTTCTCAAAGGGCCTGTGTTAAAAGATAAACCAGATTATTACGGTCTTAAAAATGTGGAAAACAGTTCATTTTAAACAGTTTGGTCTAAAGCCATTTCTCACTTACCTTATACATTCCAAGACCAGTGCGGAGTTTTGCCGTCACTGTAATGCTAACCACAAATAGCATGTAAACAGTGCACTTCCTGAATCTCGGACAATAAAACGCTTTATAATTAGATGCAGACAAAGCATCGCAGACTTATTTTGACCTCAAGAGCTGCTTTTGCAATATATTTGTACTGGAGTGAGATGAATTTTGCTCAAGTACATGGAAATTCAAAGCAATACAACAAAATAAATAAATATTGCATAAGAAAAGATAATGGTTTGAAAAAATAAAATAAGATGACCCCCACATGCAGCAGTACTTTCTAATGTGGGTTTTATATTTGTATGGGCATTCCAGCTTTATTTAAAATAGTAAACATAATTATATCTTCACCATTCATCAAAAACAGCTGTTCACGTGCACACAACACATCTAATTTTATTTCACCCATAAACTAGGTCAGGTTTGATAAAGTGTGGGGAACTTTAAGTCATTAACAAAAACAAAAATCATGTACAAAAAGTTTTCCTTGGATTGGAACTAGTAAAATTAATGATAATAAAGGTAACATCCTGACACCAAGACCCAACTTATTATATAGTTCAGTTCATGGAAAGAGGCTACTGCTAATGAGATGACACACAGCCACAAGTGTTTTTGTGTTTATATATATATATGTGTGTGTGTGTGTGTGTGTGTGTGTGTGTGTGTATATATATATATGTGTGTGTATATATAAAGACAGTTATCAGGTAAATTATTCCAATATGCACTCTAGACATACACTTATATCATATTTGAACTAAAATGTAAACATTTGTGGGTGGAAGAAGTGTTTGGACAAGGACAGCCATGATGAATGTGATAAATTTCTTTTTTTTTTTTTCACTAAATTAGTAATATCTTTAATATTTTAAGTTACCAGTGTCAGTGCTAAAAATCTAGCTGAACAAAAAACAAAACAAATATTCGAGCAGTCACTATCCTCATTGTCTTTAATGTAATCCAAAATGCTGAAAAAAATGTTATTATAAAAATAATGTATTTTTATTAATAAAGCACTTTATATTGAATTATTGTATCTGGTGGGGTCACCAATGACCACCAATCATTCATGTACACACCACTTACATATATAGGCAAGGTAGGTAAAGTGTCTTGCCTGAGAACACAACAAAATCCACTGGTCTGCGCACTGGGAATCGATTCCCAGCCCTTTTGGGTTTGTCGACAGCTACTCAAAAAACTGAGCCAATGCTGCAGAAAGTTTGGCTTGGTTATTCAAAATTTATACTTTTTTTCTTATTTTTTCCCAAATGTCTTCACCTGCACATACCCTCGCCCAGCCCAGTGGTTTTATAGTAGTCACAGCGTACTCCCCTCTCCCCATTGCTCTCGCCCTCGCAGGATACTTCTCCATCTCTTTACTCAACACTCCACGGATCACAGCCAAGTGCCCCCCTCCTGAGAGACCGGAGACTTCAGGCAGTACCACCCCGACCTCAACGCGGACCCGGGACCACCCCCGCGTCCCCGACCCCCCGACAGCACCCCGCGGCCCTCTGCATAATGTCGGAGGGTTCTCTTTCTCCCGCTGAAGGATGAATCAATGTGGCATGAAGAGGAGAGTTTCCAGGCCATTTCCCGCCCTGATTAGCCCCAGCACATACAGCGATGTAATAGCTTGTTGTGAGTCATAAATCTCCCCTTACCACCACATGTATTACAGGCCAGGCTCACACATCAGCAGCAAGGTGCCACAGGAATTGGAGAAGTCTTGGATATTGGTTCTGCGTCACAGCTTCTTCTCCAAGATGTTGCGTGCGTGTTGTTTTTGGATACCTTTGCTTTGATATTTCACATTGAACTTAAAATAGTGCAAGAATATATAGAGAAAGTAAATTTCACTACAAAATTTGTTGCAAGCAGAACGCACATGAGCTGGGGTGAAAGAGCTTCATGAGGAATAATACCAAAAATGGATTTAGTTGATTTAGGATATTCACTCACATGACCTGATAATAATAATAATAATAATAATTTACAGGCTTTTCAGAGCTGCACATTGTACTCATTCTTCATTTACTCCATACTCACTCACACTAGGTGAGGTGGGTGAAGTGCCTTGCCTAAGGACACAACAGCAGAACTTGGTCCGAGCAGGAATCAGTCCTCAAACCTTCAAGTTGATGGACGACTGCTCTAACCACTGACCCATTATCGCTGATGTGCTCTGATCATTTCCCATTTATAACTGCCTCCACTACAAGTCATCTGTCTGTTAGCATCATGCTGCCTTTAGCTGGGCATGTTATAATATTTAGATGAGACACCTCAGCTCCACATTAAAGCCAGATTGTATTTTTCCTGTTGTATGTAATTGTGATGACTCACTTCCTGGTTTGGCACAGACTTCTGATCTATTATAAGCACTATTCAATTATAAGATCTGTGTGAGTTCCAGGAATTGATGTTTCTGTGGGAAGATGTCAAATCAGCTGCAGAAGTATTTAGTCATCATTTTCAGAGTTTTGGACCGATATGTGTCCCAGATGGTTCGGGAAAGTGACCTGTCCAAATATATCTCAATTTGTCACCATAAATGGGCAAACTGTCATGCAAAAAGAAATCATCCAAGATATGTTTTTTTTCCACTGAATGTTGGAAAATAAAAGGAGATCAAATGAAACAGTATGATCACAACTGCTCTTCCACACTACTGTGCTGTCCATGGGCAAGACACTTCACCCAAGATTCTTGCATGACTAAGAGTCCAAACAGGCTGTTGTCACACTACAGCCCATTAAAGGAGTTTTGTTAAATGAGAACCATACAGAAGAAATTCTCAGGGACACATTTTTTTTTACCATGCATATTTTTGGATGAGAACCAAAAACATGCAAATAAAAACTGTGACGCAGATAGATGTTTATCTGTGGTTCAGGGCCAATAGTTCAAACTAAAACATGTTCTTTACTCATGGTTCAAAATCTGGTATGGTACTGTACCTTTAGCATCCACATTATTCCACGCTATGAGTTAATAAGGACTTTTCTCAACTTTCAGAATGGAGTGCTGTGGACACAGTAATGCTAACAACTACCATGCTAACAGTATACTTCCTGGGTCTCAGACAATAGATGTTTACAGTTTGTAGACATTTTGACCCCAAGAGATGCTTTTACATAGCAGAACTAGGGCAACGCACAGTATAAATCCATACATACTGTTGCACCTAAACTAAACCTACACATAGCATTAGTTAATAGAAACATGCTAGCTTGTTTCCGTCTCTGACATTGGAGTCTAAAACTTGATTTGCTCCTTGCATCGTTCCTTGAGCTGCAAATAGATTGTAGCAGCACATAGCTCTTGTTTGCACGCTTATGTATAGTTAATTTACACATGTTAGACAGATCCGCCTTAAATCCCCGTTGGCGTCCTGAAGTAACTAGCCCACATGCTCAGAGATCCATCTCTGTGATCTTGTTGCTAGTCTTGGTCAGGGCTACCTTAGATGGAGGATTGTACATATGGCGCATGTTTTGGGTGGATGGGGGAACCCGGTGTGCCCAGAGGAAACCCACCCAGACACAGGGCGAACATGTAAACTGCGGAACCTTCTTGCTGTGAAACGTGAGCGCTATCCGCCTCAGAAAAGCTTTCACTGGAGTCTAAAGTCTGATTTGCTCCTTGCATCGTTCCTTGAGGTGCAAATAGATTGTAGCAGCGCACAGCTCTTGTCTGCACACTTATAGTTCATTTACACATGTTAGACAGATCCGCCTTAAATCCCCGTTGGCGTCCTGAAGTAGCTTGCCCACATACATATTTGCTAATAGGCCTGGTGGATTTCTCTCAACTGTCAGAACTATGTATGCAAATGTAGCAGCTAAGAGTCGAGTGGACACGAGGAACAGTGGGGAGCAGGACTGAGCGGCACTGACACAAGCACCAATTAAAAAAAGAAAGAGAAACATCTAGAAGTGATTTTTACAGCCAAGCTAATTGCTTCATAAAAGTGCAGAGAAAGGCGGGGTACAGAAGAGAGGGACACATAGGAAGAGGGTTTTTTTCTTTCTTTCTTTTTTTTTTTGGGGTAAAACATTTCTTCTTGTATCATTTAGAACAAAATCTTTAATAACTTCTCATCTCTCTCTTTCCACCATTTTGTCTTTGTTCATTTTTTACTTGTAATCCATGTTGGTACAAATGGACCATGCTCTTCTCTGATTGGTCAATCACACTTACTAGAACCCAAAAGTATATGTTATTTTTTCTTTGTGTCTTTTCTGTTTGTATTATGTTTCTCTGGACTCTGGAATGACCTCCCGCTCTCCTTGTGTTCACTGGACTCTGTTGATTCCTTCAAAAACCAACTCAAAAAGCTTTTATTTGGTCAAGTGTTTTAAGGTGCAGTAGTTTTTTAAGGGCCGCTGTGACCGCCATATTGTTGCATTGACTCGTGTTATTTTTATTCTTGTTGTGAAGCACTTTGTGACTTCCTTGTCTGTGGAAAGTGCTATATAAATAAACTTTGCCTGCTTGCTTTCGATTGCAGTACACAAGGTAATAGGTTATGACCTGAGGGATGCTGTAGTCTTATTATGAAGTTTTGTAGAATGTATGTGTAGTTTTTATCGTGCGCTTGATTGACAGGTGTCTTGTATAGCTGTGCTTTAATAAAGTATGGCCATTGTTCTTTTACATTGCAATACAAAAGTATCAGAGACACCTGCAGCTAGTGTACCTCCAGCCTACAGCTCGGTCAAACACACACACATGCACACACACACGTGCACACACACACACACACACACACACACACACACAGTTAATGGTAGCTAATGGGCTGTAAATATGCAGATTTGTGTTTTAGTGCAAAGCTACAAGGAATATTTACAAAAACAAAACAGATGTGCTCTTTACGGTGCAATAACAAACTGTATCCATGGGCCAAATTAAAATGGGTTGTGAAAACAGAGAGGATCTGTCTCAGAATGTCTGCCAATGTCCATACAGTGGTCTTACCTGCTTGTCTCCATGGAGATCTTACAGTTAGCCTGAAATGTTCCACGGTATTTTAGGGTGTGTTCACATTTGCACATAGACCACATCTACACTGGAACTAAACTGGCACTAAATTCTGAACTAATCTTGAAGTAGACCAGGACCAGGATTAGAACATGACCACAAGTCTATATCTGGATCAAACTGGGCTCAAACCAGGACCCAACAAAGACAAGTGTGAGCGCACCCTTACATGTCCTGATCTGATCTGTGGAGAGGTGATCCCACTCACAGCAAGAATGCTGTTTTTCCAAGGTGTAATAAGGAGCAATAAGAACACAATGCAAGATAGATCATTTTAAAACCGTAATGTGGAACATTGCAGGCAAAACATGGACACAAGCGGGCAGACCCTCCACCAGAAAAATTACACAGTACTTCTTTAAGTTGTGTTTATATTAGTCTGATAAACATCAACACTTCAAAATATGTTCAGGTTTGACAGATACTGTAGTTTGTTAAAGAGGTATTTTACTTCTATGGGGTATTACCTGCTAACATGACACACAACATATTTAGATCATCATGTTATCTTTTGTAAGGTTAAAGTACACTTTATTTTATTGATGATTTTACTGAGATGCTTTCAGTCGCATGCACAGACTTTGATGTCAGCGAGCCCACAACAGAGGACACACTCTGGAC
>JACM01017053.1:0-13621 GCA_000787095.1 Periophthalmodon schlosseri
GTGTGAGAGAGCCATGTCTCAGGTGTGTCCCAGGGGTGAGAGAGGTGTGTTTCACATGTGTCCAAGGTGTGAGAGAGCTGTGTCTCAGGTGTGAGAGTGCCGTGTACTAGGTGTGAGAGAGCCATGTCTCAGGTGTGTCCCAGGGGTGAGAGAGGTGTGTTTCACATGTGTCCAAGGTGTGAGAGAGCTGTTTCTCAGGTGTGTCCCTGGTATGAGAGAGCTGTGTACCAGGTATGAGAGAGCTGTGTACCAGGTGTGAGAGAGCTGTGTCTAAGGTGTGACAGAGCTGTGTCCCAGGTGTGAGAGAGCCGTGTCCCAGGTGTGAGAGAGCCGTGTCCCAGGTGTGAGAGAGCCGTGTCCCAGGTGTGAGAGAGCTGTGTCTCTGGTGTGAGAAAGCTGTGTCTAAGGTGTGAGAGAGCCGTGTCTCAGGTGTGAGAGAGCTGTGTCTCAGGTGTGTCTCTGGTGTGAGAGAGCCGTGTCCCAGGAGTGAGAGAGCTGTGTTTCACGTGTGTCCCAGGTGTGAGAGAGCTGTGTCCCAGGTGTAAGAGAGCCATGTACCAGGTGTGAGAGAGCCGTGTCTCAGGTGTGAGAGAGCCGTGTCTCAGGTGTGTGAGAGCCGTGTCCCAGGTGTGAGAGAGCTGTGTCTCACGCGTGTCCCAGGTGTGAGAAAGCCATGTCCCAGGTGTGAGAGCTGTGTCCCAGGTGTGAGAGAGCTGTGTCTCTGGTGTGAGAGAGCTGTGTCTAAGTTGTGAGGGAGCCGTGTCTTAGGTGTGAGAGAGTTGTGTCTCAGGTGTGTCCCAGGTGTGAGAGAGCCATGTCTCAGGTGTGTCCCAGGGGTGAGAGAGGTGTGTTTCACATGTGTCCAAGGTGTGAGAGAGCTGTGTCTCAGGTGTGAGAGAGCTGTTTAGGGCCAAGCCATGTCTTAGGTGTGAGAGCCGTGTCTCAGGTGTGACAGTGCTGTGTGAGAGAGCTGTGTCTCAGGTGTGAGAGAGCCGTGTGAGTGAGCTGTGTCTCAGGTGTGAGAGAGCTGTTTAGGGCCAGTCTCAAAGGTCTTTCAAAAACGACCTACTTTACCTTTCTTTCAAACCATCATTTAACCTTCACCAGCTGCATTTCTGCCTCACCATAACACATTTTGAAGCACGATATATCGCTACAGAGATATACAGCGATAATCCCAGTGAACCAGTTTAAATAGACAGTACCATTCAAAAGGCCTGAGCTGCAACGAGTAAACAGCAGAATGAAGCAATAATCAGCCATAGAAGTGAGTTATTCAACTCTCTACAGCTCAAATGTTTTTATATTGCAACAAAAATACCCAAAATCTCCACACTTTGAAAAAGTACACACCATAAAGAGTCCTAAATGTACTGTTCCAGTGTTCATATACTGAACCATGAATTGATGTAGCGATTATGCTGACAGGCCTAGTGCTTTGTACATAATAATAGTAATAAGAGTTATTTTTGATCAAACTTGCACAGTGTTGTGTTTAAGTTCATTTTATTAAACTTGCACAGTGTTGTGTTTCAGTTTATTTTATTAAATTTGCACAGTATTGTGCTTAAGTTTATTGTCTAATATTTATTCGTCTTGATTTTTGACTGCTTACTTCTATTCTCTTGCTGTTCTTAAATTGTGCATTGCAACACTGGAACTTCCCCAGTGTGGGACAGAAAAGGTTTTCTTATCTTATCTATTTCGGTGATGTCACTAAAATGTCACCACCCACTGCTACATCTAGAGGGAGCCACAGCCCACCAGCCCTGATGAAGCTACCTGGTCGAGCTGTTTTAGTTTTGTGAGCTTTAAGCCATGTTAGAATGTTGTTACTCCTGTGTTTTGTTTCATTCACACATTTTTGAGTAACCCTGCATCATTAGTCTGTCTACATCTCCAAAGCTCAAAATGCTCTGTTCCACCTTGTGATGTCATGAAGCGGTAGTTTTCAACTTAACAGCACCTTTTACCTTTAGTTCAGTAAAGATTGGCAAATTCAGGGATGAAATAATCCAAATGATCCTAGTGAAGGTGTATGGAGTTAAAAAACACAGTGGAGCACTTCCTGTATTACCACATGACATCACAAGGTGGAAAAGAGTGTCTTCTGTTTGAGAGAAGAACTCAGCCTAAATGCAAGGTTTGTGTGTTAAACATGTGTGAATGAAACAAAACACAACTTCAGGTCTGTTTGTGATGAGGAAACATTAGAACATAGATCAGAGAAGAGTGTAATATGGGCCTTTTAAAGAGTGAACCCTTAAACGTGTCTCATGATACCAGAGCCTCTGTTCTACCATGAAGGTCAAAGTGATGAGTGAGGAAACGTACGTAAAAACGGCATCAAAGGGTTATGGACCTCTCCGTACGAGGCATCTGTCAAAACCACAAGTCCCAACTCCTGTAGAACCAGAGGGACTGTTAGAGAGCTCCAGCGCCCCAGTGTCATCATGATAGTAACAAACTCAAACTTCATTTCAATACTAAGGAACAGACTCGATACTTGATACTGATCCGATACCACGATGATGATAAAAACACTCTTTATTTAGACATTTTCAACATTAAATTTATATATCAATACCTGCACAAATGAGTATCTAGTTTCTATACTAGTTTTAGTATTGATTAGTATCAGATTTTCTATATTTTGACAACCCCAGTGCCATCAGGCCATACTTTTCAAGGTACACACCTGTAAATGAATAAACGAAAGAGATAAGTTCAACGCCATATTGTGGAATCTGTTCCATTTCTGTCCTGTCAATGGGACTTTTTTAGTATAAATACCTGCGAAACATGAGCATCTAGTTTAAATACTAGTTTTAGTATCGATTAGTATCTGATTTTTGATACTTCTGACAGCCCTACAGCGCCCCCTATCTGTGCCATAGCTCAGCAGGAGGAGGGCTGCTCCATCTGTCCCAGGCCAACTGTGGCGGCTGCTATGTTGCAGACTGACCGTGAACAGAGAGTGGGGGTCTCCCATCTGCATCATCATCTCGTCCTCACGGGGGTCCTTCTGAAAAGGGTCCAGTTTCCCCATCTCCTGCAGCACCTGAATGCAGCACAGTCAAACCTCACAGAGCAGCTCCTGAACGCAGCACAAACCTCACACAGAGCAGCACCTGAATGCAGTACAAACCTCACACAGAGCAGCACCTGAACGCACCGCAGTCAAACCTCACACAGAGCAGCACCTGAACGCAGCACAGTCAAACCTTACACAGAGCAGCACCTGAACACATCGCAGTCAAACCTCACACAGAGCAGCACCTGAATGCACCACAGTCAAACCTCACACAGAGCAGCACTTGAACACAGCACAGTCAAACCTCACACAGAGCAGCACCTGAACACAGCACAGTCAAACCTCACACAGAGCAGCACCTGAACACAGCACAGTCAAACCTCACACAGAGCAGCACCTGAACACAGCACAGTCAAACCTCACACAGAGCAGCACCTGAACACAGCACAAACCTTACACAGAGCAGCACCTGAACATGGAAAAACAAAACAGTATAATTCTCCAAACCAAGGAATGAACAGAATAAGATTACTCAAACATGCGTAGATGTCATCTAAAACTTCTCCATGTTTGTCATGGTTTTGATGAAGGAACAACATTTTAACATGATAGAATCCTTCAGTGTCTCTATGCACCACAGTCAAACCTCACACACATTGCAGCACCTGAATGTACCACAGTCAAACCTCACACAGAGCAGCACCTGAACACAGCACAAACCTTACACAGAGCAGCACCTGAACATGGAAAAACAAAACAGTATAATTCTCCAAACCAAGGAATGAACAGAATAAGATTACTCAAACATGCGTGGATGTCATCTAAAACTTCTCCATGTTTGTCATGGTTTTGATGAAGGAACAACATTTTAACATGATAGAATCCTTCAGTGTCTCTGGGTTAAACCTAAATTTGACCCATCCTTCAGTGTCTCTGGGTTAAACCTGTCAGGATCAGTGGGACCCATCTCCAGATCTTGAGCTGGTCTTGGTTATGACTCGCTTAGATGGAGGATTTGACCTATTGTTCATGTTCAAGGTTGAAAATCAGTCATGTTTTAGCACATCTCTAGATTTTGAAAGCATAATTTTTTTTTTTTTATTGTGAGAAAATAAAAAGTATTGAGATATACATTTTGTGCAAAGCTCCTCACAAAAGTACAGGAATTTCACCTTTGGACAATTACTCTGTAGGTTTATGTCTCTGCCTCACCTGTCATTTTCACCTCTCCTTACCTGATGTTTTGTGAAGTCGTTGTGGGCGGAGTCTCTCATCGTTGCCATATCGACCACCAGGATTCCGACCAATGAGTGCGGCTCTAACACCGACGCCCTGAGAGTAGCGACCTCGTGTGGCTTCAGTGTGTTATTGCTCCAGTTCAGTGACACCTGAAACACAGTGGGCCCATCAGCCAATCAGAGGAGAGGTTCACTACCACAACTGCAACTCCTGATAGTACTGCTGCTACTGCTACTACTTTTACTACTACTGCTGCTACTACTACTACTACTCCTACTACTCCTACTACTCCTACTACTCCTACTACTCCTACTACTCCTACTACTCCTACTACTCCTACTACTCCTACTACTCCTACTACTCCTACTACTCCTACTACTCCTACTACTCCTACTACTCCTACTACTCCTACTACTACTACTGCAACTACTGCTGCTACTGCTACTACTATTACTACTGCTACCATTACTACAGCTACTCCTGCTATTACTACTGCTACAACTGCTACAACTGCTACAACTGCTACAACTGCTACAACTGCAATTATTGCTACTGCTACTACTGCTCTTACTACTACTTCTACTACTGCTACTACCACTCCCCCCCCTCACATGGTTCCTGAAGTGGTGCTTGAGGTGCAGTTGGATTCGGTCCATGACGATCTCTCCGTGAGGAAGAACCACAAAGACCAGGACGAAGACCGGCGGAGACCAGTCCGGGTCTAAGTCCAGAATCAAGTCTCCAGAAAAAGAACCCCCCAAGACCACACGGCCCTGAGACAATATCTGGACCAGAGGCAGGATCAGGACTAAACCAGGTCTAAACCAGGACTGAACCAGGACTGAACTAGGACTGAGCAAGAACTAAACCAGGACTAAACCAGGACTGAGCAAGAACTAAACCAGTACTAAACCAGGACTAAACAAGGACTATAACAAGAACAAACCAAAGGCAGAAACAGGAGCTTTTCTTACCAGATAGTGGTATGTGTGGAGGTCAAAGCTACTCCAGATTCTCAGAGTCACACGAGAACCAGCCTGAAAACAGAAAAAATCACATGCCCTCCCATCCTCCTGTATCATTATGTGTCAGATGCCCTTCCATCCTCCTGTATCATTGTGTGTCAGATGCCTTCCTCGTGTGTCAGATGCACTTCCCCTGCATCAGATCCCTCCATGGCTGTTACCTGTGCAGGTGAGGTTGGGGGTTGGATCTGCAGGTAGGACCCGGATGGAGATGAGTGAGAACTGTAAACCATCAGTGTGATAGAACTGTCATCAAATGAAGCCTAAAGAGAAGAAGAGGTTTAGACTAGGTGTAGACCTGGTGTAGACCTGGTTTAGCTCTGGTTCAGTCCTGGTTCAGTCCTGGTTCAGTCCTGATTTAGTCCTGGTTTAATCCTGGTTCAGTTCTGGTTCAGTCCTGGTTTAGTCCTGGTTTAGTCCTGGTTTAATCCTGGTTCAGTTCTAGTTCAGTCCTGGTTTAGTCCTGGTTTAGTCCTGGTTCAGTCCTGGTTTTACTCACATCTATAGTGAGCGTATGTGTGTCTTCTCTGAGTTTTATGGACAGAGGTATGATTCCGTCTGCTGGAACGTTCAGCTCCATCTCCTCCTCATCCTGGTCCTCGTCCTGGTCCTCGTCCTGGTCCTCATCTTGGTCCAGTCCATGTTTCTGGTCCAGTCCATGGTTGTGGTCTGGTCCATGATCCTGGTCTGCTCCATGGTCCTGGTCTGGTCCATGGGCTTGATCTGGTCCATGGTCCTGGTCCAGTCCCTGCTCTGGAGTCCAGACCCAAGTCCAGGGGGTGGTTTTCTGTTGCAGGACTGAGACCTGGACTTTGGGCAGGTTGGACTCATGAGGAGGAGCTCCATCAAACCTCTGCACCTTCAACTGCACAGAAACACACAGGCAGAGGTGGGCAGTACTCAGTTACATTTACTTACTTTTCTAGCAGCATACTTTTGAAGTAACAGTACTCTTAGTTGAGTAATGTATAGTCCAGTGTAACAGTACTCTTACTTGAGTAAAAGCTGTGGTTCCTCTTCCCACTGTGAGTAAGTCTAAAGTGACTTTATGTTACAATATGAAATGATTTGAACATTTGCGTTTCTTGCAGCTCCTTCAGATATGATTTAGTTTGGCTTTTGTGTCTGTTTGAAAATATTTTGTGTTTTTTAATGTTTTGTCCTTAAAATCATATTAGCTTCAAATTAAAAATCAGATGTTACGTCCCGACAGTTACTATTCAAGTAAGAGTAACTTAAAGAGTACTTTTCCCAAATACCTTTTACTCTTACTTGAGTCATTTTTGAGACCACTACTTTGTCCTTCTACTTGAGTAATATTATTTTGAAGTAACTTTACTCTTAGTTGAGAACAATATTTGGCTACTCAACCACCTCTGCAAGCCCAGAATGTTCCACAGTACAGCATTAAACATACTATTCAATTACAGCTGCTTTTAAAATCTCTTGAAAAACATGCATTCTTACTGTGAGCAGGCTCGTCTTTCTACAGGTCTGACCTGTCACTTGTCATTCACCTGCTTGTCTCCATGGTGAAGGATGACTTTAATGCCTCAATGTCAAAAATGCCAGGCAAACCAGAAACATCTTCATGGAGACATGAAGGCGATCTCTCCACCAAAATTTGAATTCTAAATTTTAATACAAATTTTACACAAAAATATTAAAAGGGTTATAATAGTGACAAGTTCAGCCATAGTGAAACATTTGGTTTGGCCTAGACGCAACCTAGACACTAATGACCCCTGTGATTCCCCAGTCAGAGCCAAATTTGCAGCAGAATTGGCTGTGCACATGCTCAGAAGCTTCTGCACAAGACGAATGCGCAGAAATACGGAACTGTTCTAAACCTGAGCAGACAGATGAGAAAGACATGCAACTGTCTGGAACTGCCAGTCTCCACTGAACTAAAGGTAAAAGGAGCAGTTCACTTGAAAACTACCACATGACTCACAAGGTGGAACAGAGCATTTTGAGCTTTGGAGATGGAGACAGACTAATAATAGCGCATTACTCAAACATGTGTGAATGAAATAAAACACAACTCCAGGTATGTTTTTGAGAAGATAGCAGCATTGTAACATGGCTTAAAGCTCACAAGAGTCACTTTTGTGTCATATAGGACCTAAATTAATGATGACCTAAGGTTTCAACTGACAGAGAAAATGTCTGACCGCTTCTGGAGTAAATAATGAAAATAAAGTTAAGCTAACGACTAGCATGACTGATGCAAATTAGGCAAATGCCAAATCAGGGAGTGACAGTCCTGGCTTTGTTCCCACATGACCCTGTTCTGGCCAAATACAGGTAAATTCCCTGGTCAGGCTGCGTATGTGAACGGGGCTTGGACTGATCCATGCCGTACCAGGACGTGGAAGGTGGAGCCGGGCCGGAGCAGGTGCCGATGTCCCACAAAGGAAAGTTTATGCAAATGTTTTGCCAAATCCACAGTCGCCGAGGAATTATACTTAAGACCTGCAACAGAGGTAGATCTGGTTTAAAACCAGGATTAAACCAGGTTTAAACAAGGTCTAGTCCTGATTTTAGTCCTGATTTTAGTCTTGGTTTGGACCTGGTTTAGAGTTGGTTAAGACCTGGTTTAGTTCTGGTTTAGTCCTGGTTAAGTCCTTGTTTGGTATTTGTTTGGATCTGGTTTGGCCCTTGTTTTAATCCTGTTTTTAATCCTGATTTTAGTCCTGGTTTAGTCCTGGTTAAGTCCTGTTTTGGTCGTGGTTTAGTCCTGGTTTAGTCCTGGTTTAGTCCTGGTTTAGTCCTGGTTTAGTCCTGGTTTAGTCCTGGTTTAGTACCTGTCATGGACTCAGTGACTTCTGCATGTATCTCCAAGTAATCTTCCTTGTAGTCGTCATAGAAACTCATCCTCACGTTTGAAAAGTTCATTTGAGGAATATTAAAATGAAAATTATGTTTTCCATCAAACTGAAACAAAAAGAGACATTTCACCTGTACATGTATGTATGTATGTGTATGTGTGACGACACAGACGCTTCACCTGTACGTGTGTGTGTGTGTGTGTGTGCGCGCGGACAGGGGCATTTCACCTGTACGTGTGTGGACAAGACATTTCACCTGTGCATGTGTGTGATGTGAGGACATTTTTGGTGTCATTTTGGAGACCTTACCCAGCTGGTCTGGTAGAAGGTTTCCTGGCGGCGGTGTGAGTGGTGGATGAACGTGAGGCTCAGAGTTCCTTGGACGTATTTCCCGTGAAAATGTCTGAAACATGAACATGGATCTTTTTTAGATTATTCTTTTAAACTGTATTTTTGGTCAAACCTGCGGGACTTTTACGGACTTGGCGGTGACAGTTCCCATGAGTGTGTCTTTGAGGTGGATCGTTTTGGGGGTGTGGATCTCCACTTTAAACTTAGGAAGAGCTGAGACAGAACATGCATGTTTAAAACACACATGTTTAAAACACACATTTAAAACACACACATTTAAATCACACATGTTTAAAACACACACATTTAAAACACACATTTAAAACACACATTTTTAAAACACACACATTTAAAAAAAACATGTTTAAAGCACACATGTTTAAAACACACACTTGAAACACACACATTTAAAACACACATGTTTAAAACACACACATTTAAAACACACACATTTAAAACACACATGTTTAAAACACACGTTTAAAACACACGTTTAAAACACATGTTTAAATCACACGATTAAAATACACATGTTAAAACCACACGTTAAAAGCACACGTTTAAAACACTCATGTTTAAAACACATGTTTAAACACACACATGTTTAAAACACACATGTTTAAAACACACATTTAAACAATGACATGATGCAATGTTTTGGACTGTACCAGGACTCACTGTGAAAGTCCACATGGAAGTGCTTCTCTGTGGACACCCCCTGCACACACAATATGAACCATTAGTACTGTAGCCACAGTTGTCCTGGGGCAGAAAGATCAAAATGTGGCCGCCAATCTGTACCTAACGCCAAAAACCAGTCACTTACACACCACATTCACACATATAAAACATGGGTGAAAAGTCTTGCCCAAGGACACAGTCACATTATGCACTGGGATTGAGCCTGCGACCTTTAGAGAATGTTACAATTTAAATATTGTAATAACATTAAACTATTAGAACATGCACTGCTGTTCTAATAGTTTCTGTTAAAACAGATAAGAGGCATCTCTATACCCACAGTAGTAACAGTAGTAATAACAGTAGTTGTAGTGTAGTATTAATAGTAGTAACAATAGTAACAGTAGTAGGATTTGTGACCTGTACGGTGGCTGAGATGGTCCACTCTCCCAGAGGAGGACTTGGAGAAAGTTGAAACTCGAGCGACGAGACTCCGCTAAAACTGTCCATGGACAACCACTGTCTGAGCAGGTTTCCCCCAGGGTCCTGTGGACCAGAGGCCGGGTTAGTCCTAGTTTAGTCCTAGTTCAGTCCAGGTTTAGTTCTGGTTTAGTTCTGCTTCAGTCCTCGTGTAGTCCTGGTTTAGTTCTGGTTCGGTCCTGGTGTAGTCCTGGTTCAGTCCTGGCTCAATCCTGGTTGAGTCTTGTTTCAGTCCTGGTTTAGTTTTGGTTCAGACCTGATCTAGTCCTGGTTCAGTCCTGGTTCAGACCTTGATGTATACGTCCTTGGTGCTGTTGATTCCCCTTCCGTCTGTCCGTTGGAAGGATAGGACCCGGATCCTGACCTGATCTCCAGGTTTGTATCTGGGCCGGTCGGTCTGGATCAGGGTGGTCTGAGCCCCGGGTCTGAACCTCAGTTTGGTCCGATTTAAGACCAGGTCTTGGTCTGAGTCTGGGACTCTGCCTCGGACCAGAAGCCACAGCTCGGAGTCCTCATGGATCTGAGGAGAGAGAGGGGAAAAAACAACCAGGAACATCAAAATACATTTTCATTTAATCAGGCCTACTCTTCAGTGATACTCGTAGGATTTGGCAGAGTCGCGTAGTCATTTTGGTACAAATGAAAAAAATGTGCTGCTCGCTAGTGTGATGTGCAGCTATTCATAGGGGGCGCCGACAGCATATGGTGCTTTGTTGCGATGATAATTACGGCGACATCAGCTCCCATTGGGCACTGCAGTTTTCTAATGCGGAAGTCAGCGGACTTGTTTCTTTTATTAAGCCATTTTAGATTAATATTGTGATTTTAAAATGTGAAATTAGAACAGAATGATCCACGAGTGTCAGAGATTATAACTAGAGCACACACAAGCACATTAAGTCTGATTTAACACAGATCTAAATTTCTTCAGTAGAATCACACTCCGCATAAGGAGGATTTTAGTCCAGTCAGCTGTAAGGTTTTATATATTTACATACAGCCATTATGTTTTGATAATGCAAGTAATTATTTCTTTACTTTTTAAGATCTTTAGAAGTGATAAAACATACTTCCCAGAACAAAGCCTAAAGGTAACCCAACCAGCCAAGTCCAGATCAGGATCCTGGCTCAGACTTGAGTCCGGACCAGAATCCTGGCTCAGACTAGAGTTCGGACCAGGATGGCTCAAACTGGTTGAAGGCACTCACAGATGCAGAGTTGAAGGGAGTCAGATGGAGCAGTTCTTCGTGTTCACCTGAGACGGAGGCAGAAAAGGTTTAAAACCACAGCCTGTGAGTACCACCAGATCTAAACCAAGTCTAAACCAAATCTAAAACAGGTCTAAACCAGGGCTGAACTAGGGCTAAACCAGATGTAAACCAGGACTAAATAATGACAGTAGTTTTAACTCAGCACTAAGACTCTAAACACCTGTACTACAGTTTGAGAAGCACTGGACTGGATTATTTTCACCTTGGATCACAGAGGAGACCGAAGTGAGGACCTGAACTTGGTCTTGGTCTTGGTCTTGGTCTTGGACTTGGACTTGGTCTTGGTCTTGGTCTTGGTCTTGGTCTTGGTCTTGGTCTTGGACTTGGTCTTGGTCTTGGACTTGGTCTTGGATGATCTCGGCTCTGAACTCCAGCGGATGAAGCAGGAGGTTTGAGACGAACAAACTGAATGGAACATCTGGACTAAAGACCGACGGACTCACCACCAAGTATGAAGGACTAAGAGAGGAGAGAGAGACGAGGACTGGACCAGGACTAGACCAGGACTGGACCAGGCCTGGACCAGGACTGGACCAGGCCTGGACCAGGACTGGACCAGGCCTGGACCAGGACTGGACCAGGCCTGGACCAGGACTGGACCAGGCCTGGACCAGGACTGGACCAGGCCTGGACCAGGACTGGACCAGGCCTGGACCAGGACTGGACCAGGCCTGGACCAGGACTGGACCAGGCCTGGACCAGGACTGGACCAGGCCTGGACCAGGACTGGACCAGGCCTGGACCAGGACTGGACCAGGACTGAACCAGGACTGAACCAGGAATAGATCAGGACTGGACCAGGGCTGGACCAGGACTGAACCATTACTGAACCAAGATTGAACTAGGACTCAACCAAGACTGGACCATGTCTGAACCAGGACTGAACTGGGACTAAACCAGGACCACAGATCTTACCTTGATGTTGCTGGCTCTGGTGTCGTGGTAACATACCTGGGGAAAAAATGTTGATTAGTAGTAGCAGTAGTAGTAGTAGAAGTTGCAGTACCAGTAGTAATAGCAATAGTAGTACTAGCAGTAGAAGTATTAGAAGTAGTAGTAGCAGTACTAGAAGTAGAAGTAGTAGTAGTAGTAATAGCAGTAGTAATAGTTGCAGCAGTAGTAGTAGTAGAAGTAGTAGTAGAAGTAGTAGTAGTAGTCGTAGTAGTTGCAGTAGCAGTAGTAGAAGCAATAGTAGTAGTAGCAGTAGAAGTATTAGTAGTAGTAATAGTAGTAGTAGTAATAGCAGTAGTAGTAGTTGCAGCAGTAGTAGCAGTAGAAGTAGTAGTAGTAGTAGTAGTAGTAGTAGTAGTTGCAGTAGTAGTTGCAGTAGTAGGAGTAGTAGTAATAGAAGTAGTAGTAGCAGTAATAGAAGTTGTAGCAGTAGAAGTAGTAGTATCAGTAGTAGTAGTAGTAGTAGTAGTAGCAGCAGCAGCAGCAGTATTAACAGTATTACTCGTCTGCGTGAGAGGAGGAGGTCAGTGTGTGCAGTGCGAGTAAACTCCAGATGAGCAGATCCATGTGGACTCTGTTTAGAACTCTGTGTGCCCCCCCCTCCCCTTGACAGGTGAACTTACCTGAGCATGAGCCCCACCCACTAGAGGATAGGCCACACCTACAAGAGTGAATCCACCCACTACACATGAAACCACGCCCCTTAGACGCTTCACCTGGATCCGTTTGAATTACAGTCATCACAATTTGATTTTTACTTTGAAATTTCTATCCCAAGTGTCTGAGAAAACGAACCTCCTCACAACTCACAACGAGAAGTTACCATGTGGGGCCTAATCTGCATGTCCTCCCTGTGTCTGGGTCAACCGTAATGAGGAGGATCCTGGCTCAAATCTGGAGAAGGGTCCAGCGGGGTACTCCCATGCTTCTGAATTGGTTCTGGTCTACTTCCTGGTCCACTGCTCCTGACAGGTTTAAAACAGAAACACTGAAAGATGGGTAAAATGCAGGTTTAAAACAGAGACGCTGAAGGATGGGTCAAATGCAGGTTTAAAACAGAGACATATGAGGATGGGGCCGAGTAAAGTCTGGGTTTACAGAGCTGCCTGCAGAATAGCTCTATGATAAAACATGGTTCATATGAAGTAGGTCTGGTCTCTGGAGACTGAACCTGAGACTCATTAAAGACAAAGGAAAGATAAAGCACTGAGCTGTTTTTGAGGTCAGTCCTCAGAAGGGTCCAGCCCAAAGTCCGGATCATCCCAGACTCGGTGCAGACGGGACCAAAACAGATGAAATTGATCTGCTTTTGTCCAAGTTAAACCGCAATAATGCTCCGAAATGCCACGTTCCTCTGTGAGACTGAGGCCAGGCTCCACAGGGAGTTACAGAAATGTGCATCCCAGGAGGAACATTGTTCTCTTATTGTTTTGCTTTTATTATTCCATAATATGACATTACACTTATCTATTTCCATGAAGACCAGGTGACCACAAATCCAAGTTACAGGTTAGATCTGTGGAGAGGAGAGCCCAGTCTCAGTAAGAATATACACTACATACATACTATATATTATATAGCAATATATATAGCAATAAAAACACCCGTAAATGAATAATGCCTTACTGTGGACCATTCTAGGTTCACATCTTCATGGAAACAAGCAAATGTCAGACAACCCAACAAGAAAGTTGCATAATGCTTCTTTAAAGGATAAAAACATGTCAGGTATTGAAAAAAAAATAAAATAAAATAAAA